>JAJONR010002344.1:0-56971 GCA_029582245.1 Solanum etuberosum | reverse complement strand
AGATTCTTGAATTAGTTTCTTGAAATTTCTATGGCCAAGAATTATGATTTTCATTAGTGATTCATAATTGTATGGAGGAATTTGAGTTGGAAAGAATGGAATTCTTGGAGAAAGACTTACCTTGAAGAAGAATCTTGAAAAAGATTGAAAGAATCTTGAATGGAGTCTTCTATTTTGATTTTTCCTTAGTGTTTTGCCTTAGGGTTTGAGAGAGAAGAGAATGATGATGTCACGCCCCGAGCCTACACCCTGGACGTGGCCGGCACTCGAGAACCATTGCTAGCCCCAAGTGAACCCTTGGCCTAGCTCAACTCTCAGCGGAAGACTTACTCAACATAAGATGAACTCAAATGTAAAGCTTTAACTCAAATATCTCAAAATAATAAACTCAGAAATGTATAAGAACATTCAACTAGCCAAAAATAGGAAACTCAAGTCTTTAAAACATTTAACAAAGAAATGGAAAAGACTCCTCAAAACGCTACTATCTATCTATGAAGCCTCTAATACTATGAGGGATGTCGGGAAAAGACCCCCGATCATCCTAACAAAACTGAAATAATGGAAATAAATAAGGGATCCTCCGGAAGCAAGGAGGCTCCCCAAAGCTAACTCGAACTGCTACGGTATCAACGAAGCGCCTGTTGATGACCTTGATCTCATGTATCTGTATCATGAAAAATACAGGCCAAATGGCGTCAGTACATGGAATGTACGAGCATGCAAGGGGAAATCTAAAACATGACATAAGCTTGAACTGGAACTAAAGAAACATACTCACCTCAACTCTACTCAATTCAACCTCAACTCAATAAAGTATAAAACCAACAATAAAGATGCAGTTTATATAAAGCATTTAAAACAGTAGATAAAAACTCAATTTATTTAAAAATACAATAATAACTCAATGTATTTACAAATACAATAATAACTCAGCTATGTGATAATACAACGTCTCGCCCACGCTGCTAGAATTGTCTAATACCTTGCCGGAGTATAAGACATCCTCAACTAAGTGGATCCACTAAACTATGCTAAAAAATTAATAAGGAATCATCTAAAAAGTATGACCCTTTCTTCCCATGTTGGATACATGGTTTATGAGAACTTTGAGTTGTATGAACTCGTCCCCATATCGGTGCTCAATACTACTCCCAATAATATAACTCAGCTCACATGTTTAAAAACATTTCCTCATCCTCAAGCTTTGAGATTATTACTCAAAAGATTCTCTTAAAAGAGATTATACTAAAAAACTCCTCATGAACTCATTTGGAAATCAAGGTTTCCTCTTCATTTTAAATGTAAAACATTTACTCTTGGGAATACTTAGTTCCCTTATATTCATTTTTGAAAAAATGAAACTCAACTCTCCTCATCCTCATACTCAAGTGATCAAGTCTTAAAACAAGTGTTAAAAGTTTGTAAAAGACTTCTCAAAATGACTCGAAAGACTTACTCAAACTTGACTCTTAACTCTATCTTGAATTTGAATTATGAATTCAAGACTTATGATTTATGATATGAAGGATCTCGTGATGATTAAATGGGGTTTAGATAGTTGATAATAAGAAACGAGCGATGACAGTGACTGGGGAGCAAAGGCGCGACGCGGATAAGACTTTAATTATTTGGTCGCGAAATAATTTTTAAAATATTGGAGTCCATGTTCTCTCCACGACGCGGAGAGGGAGGAAATTTTCTCGGGACTAGAACTTGAAGCATGTCCGCGACACGGACCTGGGCACTTGTTTCTGCCCTTTTTTTTCTTCCTCTCGCAAACTCGATTCAACTCATACCCGTTGCAATTCTAAGGGCAAAACTCTCAAATTCTTATAACCCAGAATAATCTCAGTGAAATCCACCCAAGAACTATCAATTTACTCAACTCATTTGCAAACCCTCACCTTAAGAACTCAAAACAACACTCCATTACAAATTAAATTTAAGAACCTTTCAAGAACTCAACAATTCAACATCAAGAATGAATTCATGGGCAAAATATTACATAATTGGTGTGAGGGCGAACATACCCAGCACTATGGAAGCTTACATACCTTAATTTGGAGAAATTCCTTGACAAATCTCACGGATCTTGACGAACGCCTTGTACCTTTCTTCTTTTCTCCTCTTGAACTCTTCTCAAAACCCTAAGCTTATTTAGGATTGTAAAAACTGACCCAAATCAGTTTTGACCCCTAAAATATTACTAAAAATGTTTTAAGCTGATGGGGTAAGGAAAAGACCAAAATACCCCTCATTAATTTGGGTAAATCTCCTTAACCGGACAGGCTGACTTCAAACAAACATATCTCCCTCATCCGAACTCGAAATTTAACAAACTCGATGGTGTTGAAAAGAGGATTCCAATATATTTCATTTGATATCTTATGGGCCACCTGACTCATCCTGTACTGAAAGTTATGGTCATTTGAAGTTGACCCAAAACTCACAACTTAAGCTTAACTTGAACAAATCTCAAATTTGCTCTTTCCAAATTAGTTCTTTCTAAATTTAGCTCTTTCTAAGGCGGGATGTTACAATATCTCCTCCTTGGGAACATTCGTCCTCGAATGAGATTACTCTTAATAGACTAAGGGTGGCAACATCTAACACCCAACTCAAACACCCATTATGCAATTTAACACAACATCTCAACTTAAAAAGTACCAAGGAAAGAATTAGTACCTTAGTTTGAAGATTCTCCGAAAGCAAAGAGATGTGGGTATCTCTTCTCCATATCCTCCTCAGCCTCCCAAACTGATTCCTCTATAAGACCTTGACTTAGGCAACCTCCTTGGTTCTCAACTTGCGAACCTGACGATCAAGTATCTCAACGGGAATCTCCTCATAAGATAGACTGTCCTTAATACCAATATTTTCAGTCGGTATAATAAGTGAAGGATCGCCGATACACTTCTTCAACATAGAAATTTGAAGCACCGAATGGACTGCTGCTAACTCTGACGGTAGCTCCAACTCGTAGGCTACATTGCTTATCCTCTTAGATATCCTGTAAGGACCAATATACCAGGGACTAAGCTTCCCCTTCTTACTGTCACATCCCGAGCCTACACCTCGGGTGTGGCTGGCACTCGAGAACCATTGCTGGCCCCAAGCAAACTCTTGTCCTAGCTTAACTCTTAGCGGAAGACTTACTCATGATAAAAGAAAGTATTGAAATACAATCATAACTAAACGGTCTCAATAAATAACTTAGAATTTTAAAGATCAACATCCAACTGGCCAAAATGGCAACTCAAGTCTCAACATAACTTAAAAGGAAAAGTGAAGGCTCATGAACTAGCATCAACTAACTGTCTATGAAGCCTCTAACAACTGAGATGGACGTCGGGACAAGACCCATGACATCCTAATGAACTAACTGATAAAGCAATAAAAGGGATCCTCCGGAAGAAAGGAGGCTTACCAATAACTCTGAAGCTCAACTAGAATCAACGATGCGCTGGATGCTGATCCTGGTTACCTGTATCTGCATCATAAAAGATGCAGGCCAACTGGCATCAGTACATTGAATGTACGAGCATGCGAGGGAAATTCTAAAACAAGACATAAGCTTGAAAGGAACTGAAAGAACATACATGGTCTCAACTCAACTCAACTTAACTCATTTCAATATAAAGCAATAATATGAATGCAATGTAAAGAAAAGCTTTTAAAACATGGATAACAACTCTGTGTATTGGGAAATACAATAATAACTCAGTTTATATGCAAAGATACAATATAAACTCTGTTTGTATATAAAAATACAATTAACTCTGTGTATATAAGAATACAAAATACTTCTGTGGGAGTTTACCAAAAACCATCACGTAAGAGCTATGTGATGATACAGCGTTTTGCCTCACGCTGCCTGGGCTGTCTTATACCATGCTGAGGGTATAGAACCTGACTACTAAGTGGATTCACTAGTCTATGCTAAAAAGCACTAAGGAATAATCTAAAAAGTATGACCCTTTTCTACCTATGATGGCTACATGGTTTATGGGGGCTGTGAGTTGTCTGAACTCTCCCCCATATCGGTGCTCAATACTACTCCCAAAATATACTAGCTCATATGTTTAAAAACATAATTTCTTTCTGTGGTTTGAGATAATTGCTCAAAAACTTAGCTCAAAGGCTCTCTTGGAAATCAAAGTTTCCTCTCTTGCTTAATTGTGAAAGCATTTACTCTTGACTGAAAAACTAGCTCAAAGGCTCTGTTGGAAATCAGTGTTTCCTTTCTTGTTTAAATGTGAAAACAATTACTCTTTGGGAATACATAGTCCCGATATACTCTTTTGAAGAAATTTACTTTAATCTTTACTGTTTACTCAACTCAAAACTCAAGTCTTAAAACAAAGTTAAAACATTTGTAAAAGACTTTTGAAATACTCTAAGAACTCCTCTGGACTTGACTCTTAACTTTCTTTGAATTGAATTATGGATTCAAGGCTCATGATCTCATGTTATGGATGATTTCATGATGTTTAGACATACCTTAGAGTGTAGAAATCAACTAGAAAACATAGGCACGTTTCAAGGGAACTCAAATGGAAAGAAGTGGGAAAGGGTGGAAGGCCTGGCAACCCTAGCGCTCTGAGTGGCGCGGGGCGCCAGAACCTAAACTGTAGGGTCTGGGTTGGGGCGCACTGGCTGGCGCGGCGCCCCAGAGCTCAAACTACAGATCCCAAAGTGGGGCGCTCTGGCTGGCGCGGCATCCCAGACCCCTGCCCAGAAATCTGACGAATTTCCTTGGTCATTTTTCAACTCTAAACCCTGTAGATTCGATTGGTTCCTTCCCCAAACACTTAAATTCGACTACATAACCAAAATATGCATGAATCTACTCAAAACGACATCTAATTTCATGAGTTTAAATCAAGAACTCCTCAATAACTTCAACAATCAAGAACCCAATAGAAACTTCAACAAAATCCATCAAGAACTCAATTTCTATACTTTGAAGAACATACTTTCGCTGAATTAAATCATGATTGGCGCGTGGGTGAATGAACCAAACGCTATGTGATCTCAAATACCTCGTAGGAATCAACCCTTGGAGAAATCCACAAGCTAATCTTCAAGAACACGACAATTTCTAGCTTCTTCTCCTCTTCTTTTCTCTTCTCTCAAAACCCTAACTTTATTTTATGAAGCGTAAACTGAACCAATTCAGTTTAGACCCCAACTTAATTACCAAAAACGAATTTAATTAATTGGATAGTGAAAAGACCATAACACCCTCCTAAAATCCGGTTTTGACTTTCCTTATCTAGACAGCCCGACTTCAAATTGGCATATCTCTCTCATACAAACTCGAAAATGAGCAAACTCGGTGGCGTTGGAAAGATAATTCAAAGATATTTCCTACTATATCTTATATCCCACCTAAATCATACTTTGTTAGGAGTTATGGGCGTTTGAAGTTGACCCAAAACTCATGCTTAGCTTAACTTTGTCAAACTTTCCAAATTTGATTATTTCCAAAAACGGTTCCTTTCTTATTCTAGTTCTTTCGAATAGCGAGGTGTTAGACTTACCAAACCTCATAACACCCTTCATGGGTGAAACCTTCAAATACACCCAATCATCCACCTCAAACTCTAAGTCTCTCCTCCTAACATCTGTATAGGATTTCCGATGACTTTGCGCTGTTCTCAACATTTCTTGAATAATCTTCACTTTCCCCATAGCTTGATGAACTAAGTCTGGTCCTATCAACCCAGCTTCACCAACCTCAAACCTCCCAATAGGAGATCTACATCTTCTCCCACTTCCGTTTCGAAAGATCTATTTTCTGAGCCATACCACTGGGCCTCAGGTGCTCTACCTTGACTTGTTGACAATTCGGGCACTTAGCAACGAACTCTGCAATACACCTCTTCATACTACTCCACCAATAGATTCTCTCAAGTCACGATACATTTTTGTGGAACTCGGATGGATAGTGTATCTGGAGGTATGAGCTTCCTCCATGATCCTCTCTTGAAGTTCATCCACCTTTGGTCACACAATCTACCTTGATACCTCAATACACCATCCCCCACCCTTGTTCAAAAGCTATCACTTTTTGCTTATGAACATTTTCCTTCAATTCGAGCAAAATAGGGTCTTGGTCTTGTTTCTTTTTCACTTCGGACACTAGTGATGATTCAGCCCCATTCATCACCACCACTCCCCCTTTATTGGAATCTATTAACCAGACTCCCAATCGTTCTAGTTTGTACACATCTTTGGTTAACTCTTTCTTGCCTTCCTCAACACGGGAAGTAATACCCATAGACAACTTGTTCAAAGCATCAGCAACAATATTAGCCTTACCTGGGTGATAGAGAATACTCATATCATAATCATTTAGTAACTCCAACCTCCTCCTCTGTCTGAGATTAAGCTCTTTCTGACTAAATACATACTGAAAATGCTTTTGATTAGTGAATACATCTACATGAACACCATAAAGATAGTAAAGCCATATTTTCAAAGCGAATACTACAACAACCAACTCTAGATCATGGGTTGGGTAATTCTTCTCATGAATCTTAAGTTGTCTGGAGGCATAAGCTATAACCTTGCCATTCAGCATTAATACACAACCCAGTCCAACTCTGGACGCATCATAATACACAACAAAGCCTTGTGTACCCTCCGATAAGGTCAACACTGGGGCAGTAGTCAACCTAGTTTTCAATTCCTGAAAGCTTTTCTCACAAGCTTCAGACCATTGAAACTTTGTTGACTAGAGAGTCAACTTAGTCAACGGGGATGAAATAGAGGAGAACCCCTCGATAAACCTCCTATAATAACCAACCAATCCCAAGAAACTACAAATATCAGTTGGAAACATAGGTCTAGGCCAGTTCTGCACTGTGATCTTTTGAGTGTCAACTCGAATCCCATCACCAGAAACAATATGGCCTAAGAATGCCACAGACTCAAGCCAAAATTCACACTTAGAAAATTTAGCTTACAACTCCTTATCCTTTAGAGTTTGGAGAACTACTTTGAGATGACTAGCATGATCCTCCTCATTCCTTGAATAAATCATAATGTCATTAGTGAAAACGATAACAAACATATTAAAATAAGACTTAAACACTCTATTCATAAGGTCCATGAACGCTGCAAGAGCATTAGTCAAACCAAATGACATGACTAGAAACTCATAATGACCATAGCGGGTCCTGAAAGTTGTCTTTGGAATATCACTCTCTCTTACTCTCAACTGATGATAGCCAGATCTGAGGTCTATCTTAGAAAAACAGGTGGCACCCTGAAGCTGATCGAAAAGATCATCAATCCTTGGAAGTGGATATTTATTCTTGATAGTAACCTTGTTCAACTGACGGTAATCTATACACATTCTAAGAGAACCATCTTTCTTCCTAACAATAAGACCGGAGCGCCCCAAGGTGAGACACTTGGTCGAATGAAACCTTTTTCAAGAAGGTCTTTCAACTGCTCTTTTAACTCTTTCAACTCAGCTGGAGCAATTCTATATGGAGGAATAGAGATTGGACGAGTATCATGAAAAATATCTATTCCGAAGTCTATTTCTCTCTCAGGAGGGACTCCGGGAAGATCATCTGGAAAGACCTCTGGAAACTCACTCACAACTGGAACTGACTGAATAGATGGTGTCTCAACACTAGAGTTATTAACTCGGACTAAGTGATAGATGCACCCCTTGGAAACTAACTTTCTGGCCTTAAGTTACGAAATAAAATGACCCTTAGGCATTGTTGAACTACTCCTCCACTCAATAACTTGCTCATTAGGAAACTGGAACTTAACTACTCGAGTTCTACAATCAACTGAGGCATAACAAGCATGAAGCCAGTCAATACCTAGAATAACATCAAAGTCCACCATATCTAGCTCAACTAAGTCAGCCATGGTGTCCTTGTGATTGACAGAAATGGTACAATCACGATAAACTCTCTCAGCTAGAATAGACTCACCAACATGTGTGGAAACACTAAAGGGCTCAAGAAGTTGCTCGGGAAGAATATCGAACCTCATAGAAACATATGGAGTCACAAAAGATAGACTCGCACCAGGATCAAGTAAAGCATAAAAATCAAAAGTAAAGACTTTGATCATACCAGTGACAACATCTGGAGAATTCTCTTGCTCTTGACGACTGGTAATAGCATACAGACGGTTTGCTCCTCCGCCTGTCCCTGAAGTAGCTCCTCTAGGTGCAGCTCTGTCTGGTGGAGCCACTGAAGAAAATTGGGCTCTATTGCCCCCATTACCACTACCCTGCACGTTCTTAGGGCACTATCTCATGAAGTGACCTGTCTGACCACACTTGAAGCAACCAATGGAGCCATCACGACACGCTCCTGGCTGGTTCCTACCACACTTAGCACATGCAGGAGTCCAATTACCTCCTTGTGCCACACTACCTTGAGATTGTGCAGGTCTAGCTCTGAAGTTCTGCGAATTTTGATTCTTGAACTCACCTCTGTTCTTTGGTACATGTGCACTAGCAGATGATGGAGCAGGTCCAGTTGGCTTTTGTTGAAAAGATGATCGGTTCGCATTGCCCTTCTGCTGCCCAAACTCATTTCCTATTGTCTTAGCTTTCTTGTTCCGGAACTCTTCTCTATCTCTAAGCTTATCTTCCTCAACCTGTTGCACATGGATCATCAACCTTGCTATGTTTATGTCCCCTATCAACATCACAGCCTTACCCTCTTTGCTTAACAAACGAGACAACCCAGACACAAACAAGCTCATCCCACTCCTCATATCAGTAACCATCTCCGGAGCATAACCAAATAGTTGAGTGAACTTGAGGCTGTACTCATGCACATTCATGGATTCCTGCTTAATAGTAAGGAATTCCCTTATCTTTGCCTCTCTCAATTCACGAGGAAAGAAACGCCCAATGAAGGCACCTTCAAACACAACCCAGCTCACAATTGGTGCTTCTTTAGCTCTACTCTTTTTCCATTGGTCAAACCAGATTCTAGCAACACCCTTCAATTGGTATGCAACTAGTTCCACACGCTCACCATCAACAATATAAATAACCTCAAACACCTTCTGCAACTCTTCCACAAAGTTTTCCGGATCATCAGTGACACTTGAACCAGTGAAGTCTGGAGGATTCATCCCCAGAAACTCACGGATCCTGGATGTATCATCCACATCCTATCTATTCTCTCTTTTTTGCCTATCTTCGTTGGTCACCACTTGACTCAACTTCCGGATAGCATCCCGAAACTCATTATTAGTGACCTCTCCTTGGGGTTGCACTTCTGGTGCATTGGGGACCCCTTGATCTTGAGGATCAGCATTCCTCCTAGCAAGACGACCTCGAACAGCTCTTCGTGGAGGCATGATCTGAAAGACACGCGCTTGCACGAATTAGAAAGAAACTTTATAGAGTTGAACTGTATCGCACGAAAAGATTATGAAAGAAGTGAGATAGTTCCTAAATGTTGTAGCCTCCTAATTATAGATGTGGCGCGCTTCACACCGATAACTAGGAATCTACAGACATGGCTTCATAGACACCCTAGGACTCTTGAACTCTATGCTCTAATACCAAGTTTGTCACACCCCGAGCCTACACCCTGGACGTGGCCGGCACTCGAGAACTATTATTGGCCCCAAGTGAACCCTTGGCCTGGCTTAACTCTCAGCAGAAGACTTACTCAACATAAGATGAACTCAAATGTAAAGCTTTAACTCAAAGATCTCAAAATAATAAACTCAGAAATGTAAAAGAACATTCAACTAGCCAGAAATAGGAAACTCAAGTCTTTAAAACATTGAACAAAGAAATGGAAATGACTCCTCAAAACGCTACTATCTATCTATGAAGCCTCTAATACTATGAGGGATGCCGGGACAAAACCCCCGATCATCTTAATAAAACTGAAGTAATGGAAATAAATAAGGGATCCTCCGGAAGCAAGAAGGCTCACCAAAGCTAACTCGAACAACTACGGTATCAACGAAGTGCCTGTTGATGACCTTGATCTCTTGTATCTGCATCATGAAAGATGCAGGCCAAATGGCGTTAGTACATGGAATGTACGAGCATACAAGGAGAAATATAAAACACGACATAAGCCTGAACTGGAACTGAAAAAACATACTCACCTCAACTCTACTCAACTCAACCTCAACTCATGGATACTCAACTCAATATAGTATAAAAACAACAATAAAGATGCAGTTTATATAAAACATTTAAAATAGTAGATAACAACTCAATGTATTTATAAATACAATAATAACTCAGTTTGTATGTAAAATTACAAAATAAATCAATTTGGGAGATTCTCTAACCGACAACCATCACTATGAGCTATGTGATAATACAGCGTCTCGCTCACACTGCCAGAACTGTCCTATACCTTGCCGGAGTATAAGACATCCTCAACTAAGTAGATTCACTAAGCTATGCTTAAAAAGCAATAAGGAATCATCTAAAAAGTATGACCCTTTCTTCCCACGTTGGCTACATGGTTTATGAGGACTTTGAGTTGTATGAACTCATCCCCATATCGGTGCTCAATACTACTCCCAATAATATAACTCAGCTCATACGTTTAAAAACATTTCCTCATCCTCAAGCTTTGAGATTATTACTCAAAAGATTCTCTTAAAATAGATTATACTCAAAAACTCCTCATGAACTCATTTAGAAATCAAGGTTTCCTCCTCATTTCAAATGTAAAACATTTACTCTTGGGAATACTTAGTTCCCTTATATTCATTATTGAAAAAATGAAACTCAACTCTCCTCATCCTCATACTTAAGTGCTCAAGTCTTAAAACAAGTTTTAAAAGTTTGTAAAAGACTTCTTAAAATGACTGGAAAGACTTCCTCAAACTTGACTCTTAAATCTATCTTGAATTTGAATTATGAATTCAAGACTTATGATTTATAATATTAAGGATCTCGTGATGATTAAATGGGGTTTACATAGTTTATAATAAGTAATGAGTGACGACACTGACTGGGGAACAAAGGCGCGATGCGGATAAGACTTTAATTATTTGGTCGCGAAATAATTTTTGAAATAGTGGAGTCCGCGTTCTCTCCACGACGCAGAGAGGGAGGAAATTTTCTCGGGACTAGAACTTGAAGCATGTCCGCGACGCGGACCTGGGCACTTGTTTTTGCCCGATCTTTTCTTCCTCTCGCAAACTCTATTCAACTCATACCTACTATAATTCTAAGGGCAAAACTCTCGAATTCTTATAACCTAGAACAATCTCATCGAAACCCACCCAAGAACTATCAATTTACTCAAATTATTCGCAAACCCTCGCCTTAAGAACTCAAAACAACACTCCATTACCAATTAAATTCAAGAACCTTTCAAGAACTCAACAATTCAACATCAAGAATGAATTCATGGGTAAAAGATTACGTGATTGGCGTGACGGTGAACATACCCAGCACTATGGAAGCTTACATACCTTAATTTGGCGAAATTCCTCAACAAATCTCATGAATCTTGACGAATGCCTTGTACCTTTCTTCTTTTCTCCTCTTGAACTCTTCTCAAAACCCTAAGCTTATTTAGGATTGTGAAAACTGACCCAAATCAGTTTTGACCCCTAAAATATTACTAAAAATGTTTTAAGCTGATGGGGTAAGGAAAAGACCAAAATACCCCTTATTAATTCGGGTAAATTTCCTTAACTAGATAGGTTGTCTTCAAACGGGCATATCTCCCTCATCCGAACTCGATATTTAACAAACTTGGCGGCGTTGGAAAGAGGATTCCAAGATCTTTCATTTGATATTTTATGGGCCACTAACTCATTTTGTACTGAAAGTTATGGTCATTTAAAGTTGACCCAAAACTCACAACTTAAGCTTAACTTGAACAAATCTCAAATTAGCTCTTTCCATATTAGTTCTTTCTAAATTTTACTCTTTCTAAGGCGGGATGTTACATATGAATTAAGAGATGAAAATCTGATTGTTTTGGGTCTTTAATTAGTCAAGAAATTAATTTAGGGGTTTCTTAGAGGTAAAAAGACAAAAAATGACCCTTTTAATGTTTTCCCATCGGCTAATTCGTCACTACACTATATCAAGTAACTAAAATGGACATAACTTTTTACTAAAAACTCAGATTGTTGTGAAATTGGTGGCGTTGAAAAGAAGATTCAAATACCTTTAATTTGATAGGATATGGAACACGTAACTCGTTATATTCTAAGATATATGGTCGTTTGAAGTTGACCTAATGAGAATCTTACATCAAAACTTAATCGGTAAGGAAACTTTCAACTCAAATTTGTGTTAGGAGTTTCTAGTGACCTTAATTGATATCCAAAATCATTTTCATACTAAAGAATTTACCTTTACATGTATGGACAATTTAAGAATCACCCGATATGACCCTACATGTAAATGAATAATAGTTCGAGTCTTAACTTAGAAATTTTTGGGGTGTTACAATATCTCCCCCTTGGGATCATTTGTCCTCGAATGATGGTTAAACGGAGGATGGAAGGGAAATGAGTTAATCTTACTATCATTCTGTCTTTTGAACTTGTCTACTAACATAGGTGGAGCTGATTCATACTAAGAGTTTGGAATTCTCTATAGCACATAAGTTGCGAACGATATGAGTTTGAACATAGTCACACTCTATTTGAAGCTATTTGACATAAATCAAGGATATCTGGGCACGAAGTAAGAATATAAATACTATGCCTTGATTGATATGACAGTAGCTTTCAAGCTTAGAAACACTTCTCAACTATGCTCTTCTTTCTTCTTACTACACTTCATTAGTTGTAACTCCAAGCTCCCATTAGAGTATATGAATACTCTTACAAACTTCCAAATCAAATCGCTTGCTCTTAGTGTGTTCAAGCCTAATCTGTAATTCACAAGGTGCAAAACATGATATGGTTATATTTATCGAAACCATATGATTCAGGTTCTATACCTCTATAGGGAATCTCATCCCATGAATACTTCTCCTTATACTTGCCTTCAACCAACCTTGAGCCCATATCAAGAAACACCTAATGCATCATGCTTTTATCCACATTTTAACAACACCAAATTCAAGACTAATACTATAACCACTCCATGGACTCCTCTTAACCAATCCTTCTAAGAACTTCTCATTCTCTCATCATCTCTACCAACTGAAATTTCACGCATTACTACCGGGAACTGACTAATTGCTCTTGTTTAACTATTACTCATGGTAAAACCTCATCCCCTTCTTCCTTCACATTTATAACCTTAGATGGAAGGAGAAGACCACCACTACCATAATAAGAAACATAAACCCTCTTCTTCTATCATTACTCAACTACTATCGACAACATCACTATCAATACTGAAAAGGATCACTGAAAGAGATTTAGGGCGAAAGATCATAAGCATGATTCATTCGAGAAATCTGATGTAAGAATATGAATGACGTAACATTATGTTGCTAGCCGTCGAGAGTAAATCATGAATTTACGAGACTGAGCATATTATGAGACATGAGTGCTTATATGAATAGGTTCATATCATGGGGCTGATACTGTAACTTGATGGAGTAAGATTGAGATCAATGGGCTAAAGGCTTTGCCTCTCATTCTGAGCATAGATGTGAATCTCTCTGAAGTGTATGAGCATAGGTCATGAACACAATTCTGATGTTCAAAATATCAACAAGATGTAGTAATAACTGAACTTGAGGAATACGCATGATTATGAATGTATTGATACATCACTTTAATTCTTTCTGAAGACATCACTATCTCATTCTCAACTCTTGACTTGATTTCTCATCTTATCATCTCCCCCTTAGGTACAAAACTGACACTTGAAAGCTATGGATCTATTCCATCATCTCTAAACTGGTCTACATTCACGTTACTCTAATACTCGGGAAAGGCTTATCTCATGGCTACTGAACTCTCCATAAGCACGTACTAAGACTCCTTCGAAGACCTCTTTCTAATATGCTTCTATTAACCTCTTCTCGTTAGCTTATAAGGCCGCTTCATTTAACTCTTAAGGAAATTAAAAAAATTATTGCGTACATCAGCCTATTCCACATTGACAACTCAAATATACTATCTAGGCACACATGGAAAATCATTAACTTAATTGGAACGTCGTCTAGTTACATACAATCTCGGGTACACCTCATAATGCTCTTGTTACTCTTATGACTTAGCCTCACTTCACTGCCCTCATCTAAAAGTTAGGATCTCTCACTTGTACCACTCATATTCATTGCAACTAACATCTCAATTCCTCACCTACTCTATGTCAAGTCTACCAGATCAGATCTCAAGACTAACATCATCATCCTCATGTTGCCATTCTTTTGATCACGACGCTCATTTCAAATTCAAACTTAATGTTTATTACTAAACCCGAATATCAATATGATTGCTCGCTTACTATACTAACTTACAACTACTAGATAAAAATTAAGAAACACTCGCCCACTAAAACCTCATGATAAGTAGTCAATCTTTATCTCTCAGTCTTCATAGTGACAATTTACCGTCACACTTACTTTCACAACTTAAGTACTATTTATCGACTCACTACACATTATTGGCTAACTAGTTCCATAGCCCTCTAAATATCATGGGATCTCCTAAAAATCATAAGTCTGGCTTAGATCTATCACCTCATGAAAAATCTGCTCTTCAATTCAACACCTACAATTGGTCGTTACTAACACAATGACACATCATCATAAACTCCTTTCTAGTTAAAGTATACTCTAACTCATCCTAACTAGTAACTCTTACTATACCTCCTATCATGAAATCTTCATAAACTCATCACTTCTTAGTCTACCTAAAAGGGAAAACTCCTCATTAATAACTTACTAGGTGCATGACTACCATAACATAATTTGCCTCATCACTATCTCCCTTTCTTAGATTACTGAACCTCTGCATGCATTCTTCTAACTTTGGCACTTTTACTACTATTGCTTATAATCTCATAACTCATACTATTTTTTCAGGTGACAACACTACCCTAGCTCTAAAACACACTTCCTCATAAGGGTCTCAACTGAAACAAGGTTTAGAGAAAAGAGTCTGGGAATACATCTCGCTTTTAGCTTGAACGCACGATTCATATGAATAAGAGTGCATTCTTTCGAAACTCACTCACGGGCTTCTCTCAAGCCCCTCTACAGTCTCATGACTTTTTAAAGACTTTTGGTTAGTGTAACTCATCGATAAGGATCTAGCTTTGCTTTTCAACTACCTTTAGTATAGGGGTAGTCGAATGAATTTGAGAAATGCACGAGTTTGAATAAGTTTCTTATGACACAGCTCTATTGCACGATTTAGAGTATGAAAGAAGGAAAACTTTTTTTAAATGTCTGTAGTCCCTCATTTATAGAAGTGGGGTCCTCACAACCATAAATAAGGTCCTACCAACACAGCTTCATAGACACCCTAGGACACTTGAACTCTCTGTTCTAATACCAAGTTTGTAACGACTCGAGCCTACACCATGGATGTGGCCGACACTCGAGAACCACTGCTGGCACCCGTCATCCTGGCTGACCACAAGCGGAAGACTAACTCAAGCATACATAAGCATCAAATTGAAAGAAATGTTTAAAAATAATTTACTGAATCTCAAAACTTCACTGAATATACTGAGTCTGAAGCATAAGTTTTAAAGAAAATATCTGAAACTGAAAGACTCTCCAAAACTGTCTATCAATGAAGCCTCTACTATAGACAGACGAGTGTTGGGAAAAGACCCAGGACTACTCAAAATGCTATTTATACTAACAACTCATAAAACTGAAGTCCTCCGAAAGCTAGGAGACCTCACTCGAAAGCTGACAAGCGAATGTAGTGATCTCAACAGACTCTTGTTTAGGATCCTAAGAACCTGTATTTGTATCATTAAAAGATGCAGGTCAAATGACATCAGTACATTGAATGTTCGAGCATGTAATATAGCTGAATACCAAATAACTGAATGAAAGGATTGCAACAGATATAGATATATACTTAACTGAATGTAAAGAAATAAAGAGGTGAAATCATTAAAACTATACAAAATACGTACTCATCTTTGAACTCAACATATTAAGTGATATAATAAAAAAAAACTTTTATTTATATTTGGGAGATTCTCTAACACACAACCATCACTATGAGCTACATGATGATACATCGTCTCGCCCACGCTGCCAGAACTGTCCTATACCTTGCCGAGGTATAGAACACCTCAAATAAGTGAATCCACTAAGCTCTGTCCGAAGGCACTTAGGATTCATCTAAAAAGTATGATCGTGTACCCATGCTGGTATACATGGTTTATGAGGAATGTGAGTTGTGTGAACTCATTCCCATATCGGTGTTCAATACTACTCCCAATAATATATACTCATGTTCAATGTTTAAATAAAATACTCTTCCTCTGGTTTGAGATAATTGTTCAAACTATCCTCTTAAAAGAGGTAACTACTCTGAAATATCTCTGAACTCATTAACTCATTTAGAAATCAAAGTTTCTCTTTTTTCAATATAAAAATTGATATCTTTGGGAATGCTTAGTTCCCTTATACTCGTACTCAATTCATATTTGAAAAATCTTTCTCAAAAATCATATTTTGATCTGATCATTGATGACTCGGGAAGTCATACTACATAAACATTGATGACATATCTAGATACCATACTGCTTAAACATTGATGGCATACTCGACTGTCATACTAATTATGTTTTAAAACTCTTTCTCAAAACTCGTCTTTGCTTTCTTAGAAAATCAGTTTAAGACAAAAATGTTTGCTTTAAAAGATTCTCAAAAAATATAACTCAAAATCGGATTCATGCTGAAATATAGACATGAACGAATCAAGTTAAGGATCTTAATAACAATATATAAAACTCAATACTCAGAACTCAAGAACTCAGAACTCTACGATAATACTCATCTCAAGAATAATCAATTCATAGGGTTCATGTTGAAATATAGACATGAACGAATCAACTCAAGAATCTTAATGCATAACATATAGCAATACAATAATTAGGAATAGAATTAAAAAAAGAAACATGAATTCAAGAACTCAAAATCAAGTTATCTTAAGAATACTCAAATCTAGGGATATAATCCTAGATTACTCTTTTACTGATTTGAAAGTAGATGTAGGGCGTGAGTACGAACTAGTCCAACACTATGATAGCCTTAAATACTTGGAAGAACAAGGTTCTTGAAGATTCTTTAATAAGAACTTGAATAGAAGCCTTGAAACCCTAGCTTGAAGGTAAACAATCAAGAAAACCTTTCACGTGATTCTTGAATTAGTTTTTTGAAATCTCTATGGCCAAGAATTATGATTTTCATTAGTGATTCATAATTGTATGGAGGAATTTGAGTTGGAAAGAATGAAATTCTATGAGAAAGACTTACCTTGAAGAAGAATATTGAAAAAGATTGAAAGAATCTTGAATGGAGTCTTCTCCTTTGATTTTTCCTCAGGGTTTTGCCTTAGGGTTTGAGAGAGAAGAGAATGATGAAATAAGAAATGAAAATCTGATTTTTCTGGGTCTTTAATTAGTCAAGAAATTCTTTTAGGATTTTTTTAGAGGAAAAAAGACAAAAACGATCCTTTTTAATATTTTTTCGTCGGCTAATTCATCACTGCACTGTATCAGGTTACTAAAATGTTTATAACATTTTACTCAAAACTCGGATTGTTGCGAAATTTATGGCGTTGGAAAGAAGATTCAAATACCTTTAATTCGATAGGATATCGGACATGTAACTCTTTATATTATAATATATATGGTCGTTTGAAGTTGACCCAAAGAGAATCTTACATCAAAACTTAATCGGTAAAGAAACTTTAAACTCAACTTTATGCTAGGAGTTTCTAGTGACCTTAATTGATATCCAAAATCATTTCCATACTAAAAAATTTACCTTTACACATATGAAAAATTTAAAAATCACCCGCTATGACCCTACATGTAAATGAAGAATAGTTCTGGTCTTAACTTATAAATTTTTGGGGTGTTACAAAAAGTGTGCAAAAACCTTTCAAAATAAATAATAGTTTACCTTTTATAAGAAATATGAGTCATTGGCTTTATAACGACTTGTTCCGCCATTATTCAAAGGCACCTCATGCAGCGTCTCAGGAATTTTTGAAATACACCCCCAATTTAAAATTTGAGGTGACACGATGAAATCTTGAATTTTGAAATTGACCCGGACTGACTTAACTCCGCCATAGCATCGTACGAAATTCTAGAGCAGGGACAACGAGGTAGAAACTCAGAAACAAGAATTCTTTTAATTTTCCTCCTTTATAGTGGTAAATTGAGATGAGGGTTACTCCAAAAAAATCCAAAATCTTCTCCACGATGGGGAACAATAGAAGGGAGGGATTTCAGTGCAAGAAGGGTCTAACCTATGAGATTTCTGAAACTGAAAAGACCCATGACATCCTGACGAAACTGAAAAGTAAATGAAATCCTCGGGAAGCAAGGAGGCTCACCATAGCTAACTGGAACTACAAGTGGTATCAACGAAGCGCCTGTTGATGATCCTGAATACATGTATCTGCATCATGAAACGATGCAGGACAAATGGCTTAGTACATGGAATGTACGAGCATGTAAGGGAAATTCTAAAGCATAAACATAAGCCTGAACTGATGGAAAAGAAACATACTTACCTCTTCTCAACTCACTCAACTCAACTCAACTCAACTCAATGAAACATAGTTCAAATCAATAATAAGAGACTCAACTCTGAGAAATAGGCTGAACTCAACAATAAGATACTCAATTCTGGATACTCAACTCAAGATAAAGCAACAATAAAAGATGCAATATATGGAAAACTTTTAAAACAGTAGATACCAACTCAATGTATTGAAGAATACAATAATAACTCAGTTTGTATATAAAAATATAATATAACTCTGTGGGAGATTCTCTAACCGACAACCATCACTATGAGCTATGTGATGATACAACGTCTCGCCCACGCTGCCAGAACTGTCCTATACTTTGCCGGGGTATAGAACTCCTCAACTTAGTGGATCCACTAGTTTATGCTAAAAAATAATAAGGAATCATCTAAAAAGTATGACCCTTTCTACCCACGTTGACTACATGGTTTATGGGGGCTTTGAGTTGTTAGAACTCTCCCACATATCGGTGCTTAATACTACTCCCAAAATATATCTAGCTCATATGTTAAAAAACATAACTCTTTCTGTATTTTGAGATTATTACTCAAAAAACTTTCTCTTAAAAGAGATGTTACTCAAACTGCTCAAAACTCTTTCGAAAATCTCAGTTTCCTCCTCTTTTAAATGTGAAAACATTTACTTATGGGAATACTTAGTTCCCATATATTTATTTTGAAAAAATAAACTCAACGTTACTCTTGAAACAAGTTTTAAAAAGGTTTTGCAAATGACTTCTCAAAATAGGGTTCATGCGGATTATGGGCATGAACTACTCAACTGAAGGACTCAATGATACTTCTCATCTCAAGACTGCTCGACTCATAGGGTTCATGCGGAATTATGGGCATGAACAACTCAACTCAACTCAAAGACTTCATGATACTACTCATTTCAAGAATGCTCAACTCATAGGGTTCATGTGAAATTATGGGCATGAACAACTCAACTCAAGGACTTCATGATACTACTCATTTCAAGAATGCTCAACTCATAGGGTTCATGCAGAACTATTGGCATGAACAACTCAACTCAAGGACCTTCAATAAGTAACATGTAATAGCCCCCTGATTAGGAATATAATCTCAAAGGGTTAGGAACTCAATACTCAAGGCTTAGAACTTGAAGATACTACTCCTCTCAAAGATACACAATTTATGGAGTTCATACGGAATTATTGGCATGAACGACTCGACTCGAGGTCTAAATAACAATATGGAACTCATGTATACGACTCTTCTCATTCTCATACATACTTCCTCAAAACTTATCTCAAATCGATAGTTGATCTCAAAGGATTCACAATTGAACTCAAAGACTTTCTTGAACTCTACTCTTAACTCTCTCTTGAATTTGAATTATGAATTCAAGAGTTGTGGTTCATGATATGAAGGATCTCGTGATGATAATGTAGACTCATGAATACATTCTCCTCATTCTCATACTCACTGGCTTGAGTCTTGAAACAAGTTATTAGAAGTTGTAGAAGACTCCTCAAAAAGACTCAAAGGGACTTTCTCAAAATGTTCGAAAGAACTCTCAAGACTTAACTCTTAACTCTAACTTAAATTTGACTTATGAATTCAAGGTTGTGATTCATGTTATGAATGATTTCTAGCTGTTTAGAAGTAGTTTAGAGTAGTTAGAATCAATAGGGATTGAAGGAACTTTTTTAAAGAACTCATGCGGGAAAAACGACGGAGACGGGGTGGGGGAAGGCGACCCTAGCGCACTAAGTGGCGCAGGGCGCCAGCCCTCTACCTACAAAGGTGTGGTTGGGGCGTACTTGCTGGTGTGGCGCGCCAGGCCCCAACCCAAAAAACCCCGACGACTTTTCTTTCTCGTTTTCTGACCCCAACTCGCCTAGAATCGAATGGTTTCTTTTCCAATCACTTAGATTCGAATACCCAACCCAAGTACACAAGAATCTACTCAAAACAACTCTTAAAATCCATACGATTATCTCAAGAACTCATTGAAATCCCAACAAAATAAGATTTAGAATGAAACTTCAAGAACACTTATCAAGAACTCATCAAGAACTTAAATCCTTAAATTTTAAGAATGAAATTACGCTGAATAAATTCTGATTGGTGCGTGGGTGAAAAAACCCAACACTATGGAAGCTTACATACCTCTTACGGATCAAACCCTTGGCAAAATACGCAACGAAACCTCAAGAACTTGACGAAACCTTGACTTTTCTCCTCTTTTCTCTTCTTGAACTCTTTTCTAAAACCCTAGCGTAAATTAGGATTTGTAAAACTGAACCAAATCAGTTTAGACCCCTATTTAATTACTAAAAATGAATTAAATTTGATAGGGTAAGGAAAAGACCAAAATACCCCTCTTAAATCCGGGTAATTTTCCTTAAATAGACGACCTGACTTTAAACGAGCATATCTCCCTCATACAACCTCAAAAATTAGCAAACTCGGCGGCGTTGGAAAGAAAACTCAGAGATCTTTTATTTGATATCTTATGGGTCTCCTAACTTATCCTGTACTGAAAGTTATGGTCGTTTGAAGTTGACCTAAAACTTAAAAGAACTAAGGAATGACTTGAATGAATTCTCTTTAGTTCTTTTTGGAACTCAAGGTGCTACATCTAGTGACCTTAACACTTCAGAAAAAAATAAATTCCTTGGTAAAAACTCACTCACTATAAAGGATGGTTCAAGTCTTAGCTCAAATATATTCCGGGGTGTAACAGTGGAGTGGCCTGGTTGGTTGTCACGCCCCGAGCCTACATTCTAGACGTGGCCGACACTCGAGAACCACTGATGGCCCCAAGTGAACCCTTAGCCTGGCTCAACTCTCAGCGGAAGATTTACTCAATAATAAATGGACCTCAAATGTAACTCAACTCATAACAACATCATTACTAAAAATCACTTTAACTCCATAAAGTTTGAAATACTTAATAACATGATTGTTCAACTTCACGTCTTAAACATTTAACGATAGAAATGGAAAAGACTCCTCAAAACACTATTATCATTTAATCCTCTAATAACTCTGATGGACGTCGGGACAAGACCCACGACATTATAACAAAACCAAACTAAAACGTAAATGGGAATCCTTCGAAAGCAAGGAGGCTCACCCAGCAAATCTGAAACTCGACTGGATCAGCGGAGCACCGGTTGATGACCCTGGTTACATGTATCTACATCATAAAAGATGCAGGTCAAATGGCGTCAGTACATGAAATGTACGAGCATGTAAGGGGAACACTGTACATAACCTGCAAGCTTGAATTGATAAAAGGAAACCATACTCAACTCAACTCAAACAGACTCAAAGATACTCAAACTCAAAAATACTCAACTCAGTTCAATATAAAAGCAACAATTAAGATGCATTATAAAGAAATCTTTTAAAACAGTAGATAATAACTAAATGTATTTAAAAATACAATAATACTCTTTTACTCTTATTTGGGAGATTCTCTAACCGACAACCATCACTATGAGCTATGTGATGATACAACGTCTCTCCCACGTTGCAAGAACTGTCCTATACCTTGCTGGAGTACAAGATATCCTTAGCTAAGTGAATCCACTAAGCTATGCTTAAAAGCAATAAGGAATCATCTAAAATGTATGACCCTTTACCCATGTTGGCATACATGGTTTATGAGGACTTTGATTTGTCTGAACTCGTCCCCATATCGGTGCTCAATACTACTCCCAATAATATAACTCATGCTCATATGTTTAAAAACATTTTCTCATCCTCAACTTTGAGATTATTACTCAAAAGATTCTCTTAAAAGAGATAGTGCTCAAAACTCCTCATGAACTCATTTGGAAATCAAGGTTTCCTCTCATTTTAAATGTAAAAGCAGTTACTCTTGGGAATACTTAGTTCCCATATATTCATTTTGAAAAATGAAACTCAACTCTCTTCATCCTCATACTCAAGTACTCAAGTCTTAAAACAAGTTTCAAAACTTTGCAAAAGACTTCTCAAATGACTCAAAAGAACTTCCTCGAACTATACTATTAAATCTATCTTGAATTTGCATTATGAATTCAATAGTTATGACTTGGATATGCATGATCTCTCAAGGATTAATGAAGATTTTAAATGTGGATATCAAGTAGAGAACATAGGTACGATTCGAGGGAACACACGCGGAAAGAAGGACGAAAGGGTAGGGGACCTGGGCGAGCCTGGCGCACTGAGTGGTGCGGGGCGCTAGCCCCTAAACTACTGAAGGTGGTTAGGGGCACACAGAGTGGCACGGTGCGCCAGGACCTAAACTACTGAACAGTAGTTCGGGTGCTATGCTGGCGCGGCACCCCACCCCTATACCCAGGTTTTTGATTAATTTTCTTGCTCTAATTCAATGTCTTAATTCAATGTCTAACTCCTCTATAATCGAACGATTTCCCTCAAACTCTTTTGGATTTTTAGACCCAACATAATTACAACGAAATACACTCACAATTACTCAAGAACAATATTCAAACACAAGATCCTCATCTCAAGAACTCAACGAAACCTCATATTAAAGAATGAAGCACAAACTTCAAGAAACTCAATATACCCAATCTTATGGATGAAATTCATAAAATAAATTCATGATTGGCGTGTGGTGAACAAACTCAACACTATGAAAACTTACATACCTCGAAAGGATTGAATCCTTGGCGAAACCCCTCAACGATCGCAAGAAACTTGAACGAACGCTTGAACTTCTCCTTTTTCTCCTTTTTTCTCCTCTTGAACTTCTCTCTAAAACCCTAAGCATTTAGGAATTGTGAAAACTGATAAAAGTCAGTTTAGACCCCTAAAATATTACTAAAAATGAGTTAGGCTAGTGAGGGTAACAAAAAGACTAAAATATCCCTCCCTAATTCAGATGGATTTCCTTAACTAGACATGCTGTATTCAAACATGCATATCTCCCTCATCCAAACTTGGAACATAGCAAACTCGGCGGCATTTGAAAGAGGACTCAAAGATATTTCATTTGATATCTCATGAGCCACCTAACTCATCTTGTGTTGAAAGTTATGGTCATTTGACGTTGACCCAAAAATCATAATTTAATACTAACTTGCACAACTCTCAATTTAGCTCTTTCCAATTTAGTTCTTTCTAAAACTGGGGTGTTACATTGGTGGAGTTGATAACCGAATGAGATAAGGTGAATTGAGATAGAGCGTATGAGTTCAAGGATAATATTACTTGGTAGTAAAGGTGGTGATTGAAGGATCAAGGTCCTAATTATATCCCAAGTTTCATGTTTGTTTTATTATATGCATGTTATTATGTGGTGAATTATGGTTGATCGGTGATGTCTGCTAGTACGTATTGTTTGTATTGATACTAATCTTGCTATGCCACTTGGCATAGTCGGATTGCAGGATCAATGATGTTCTTAGGCGCAGACAAAGATGATCTCCGACAACTTCTACCTCTCTTTCCTTATGGTGAGAGTTGTGTATTCTGAACCTTGTAATCTCTTAGAAGCTCTTGTATCTGTTTAGAATAGTTCCTTGGGAGGGTTCAATATATTTCTTTACAAATATACCTTATGTGATAAATTTGGAGTATTTCAATATTTAAATAGGGTGCTTAGTTTAATTATGATTCATTTTCGCATTGCATGATTTAAAATGGGAGTAAAGATTCTCCTACTTAGGTGTTAGAGTAGGTGTCCGCATGGCCCAGTGGATTAAATCGTCAGGCTCGATTTCATTAATAATAATAAAAAATAACAAAACAAGTCTAGGCCCAAAATGGGCCCAAAACGGAAAGAAAGCAGAAACAAGAAAAAAGGAAATAGGACAAGATTAGATCATATGGGTCCATCTATATATTCTCTCTATCTGGTAAGGATTTTCAAAAGGAACCCTCTTGTTCTTCACCGCAACATCCAGTGTTCTCCTAAGATGGTGAAGAGGGCGAGGTTCCTAAACGGCGGATGATTTTCCGTTTTCTCTAGGTGATCAACATTCGAGGTCCTATGTGTTGTGTATCGTAGGCAATCAACTTTTAGAAGTAAGACTCATAACTCTGTATCTTTTTTGTTATAAATCTATGTGTTCGTATAAGAGGATAAATGTAGCTTCATGTTCCTTTTGTGAATATGTGTTATTAAATTTGTCTAGCCAATGAATATTGTGATTAAGCAGAGATTTATATGTCATATCTAAGACTTTGTAATTTCTCTGATGCAGCCAGAAACTCGAATGGATGATTTATCTTAATTGATTATGTAGATTCAATTGAAGAAGTTCAACTTTTTCACAGCTGATTTAAGTACTTTCAAACACATGAAATGGCCATCAAGTTAAGTGCAAATGGATCATGATAATCCTCAAAAGAGGTAAGTCACATGTTTATTTAATTATATTTCAAATTATTCACATAATTTTCGGAATTTCTTGATTCGTCTAATTTTTTTGGAGACTCAATTATATCGATCCATATAACTAAAGCATATATGAAGAAATTCGACAAGTAAAAAAGAAAATAAAATCAATATTAAATATGTAAGTGATAAAATTAAAAAAGATATTATTGAATATAAAACAACACAAAAAAATGAGATGGTAGAAGGGGAAAAAGTATTCAAAATTGTGTTTAAATTATGATTAGGGTTTCAACAATTTGGATAACTTTAAACACTTAAATTATGAAATATAGTCCGGCCTTTCTATGAGAAACACTCTCTATAACAATATTTTACTTTAATAACCAAGTTTTATTTGGAATCGATATTTTCTGGTCTTAAATTAAAATTGTATTCGATTAAATGTGATATTTACAAAACTACTGGTTCATTTGGACTCTGAAACTAGGCCTCTGAAGTATTATAGCAGCTTATCTAGACTATACAATGTATAATTTTTCAAAACAACATAGTTATTTAACTTTGCTAAATGTACTTTCATTATAGTATGATTTTGAGATATAGTTGTTGGGTATTCGTATCTAAAATAAAATCCACTCCTAATTATGAATAAAGGCAATATTTTCAACATAATTATTTTTGTATATCATCAACTAATAAAAATCCAAAAAATCTGCTTATAATATATAGTCTCATAGTTGCCGTCATGGACAACTTAAGAAGATTGATAAAAGTATTCAAGATATTCGTTTGTGTAATATAATTTTTATATTCATCTGATCATCCTTTATAGCTAATTTTTTATAAGATGAATGTATCGACAACCTTTTAATATGTTGATAAATTTTATTTAAACACTAAAGTATTAGATTATCCCGATTAAGCTTCTTAACAAAAACTTCTTACTCAAACTTTTGAAAAGCTTCGACTCATATTCTCAAACTCTCATTATGTTGATAAGTTAACCAAATAAAATATGTCACACATTCTGGTGTGGATGGCAGGCAGGCCTATATTTCTTGATTTTAATAGGACTCCTTACAAGCGTTGTTTCTATCTACTATTATCTAAAAATAATCAAGTTATTAATGACTGGACGAAACTAAGATCAATCTAAATTGGAGCATGAATTGGGTTGTTTGGTTATTGAGGCTAGTATATATAACTATATAAGGTAACAGTTTAAGTGGTTAATTTCTCTATGTAGTTGGTACTTGGGAATACGCACAAAAGCATTTTCAGTATTTGTATCAAAAGTTTCTAACATAAACACTTTATCATTTCTTCAGATGCAATAAAAATTCAAATGGAGAACAATTAACAATAGAGTTTAATTTATAAGCATCGATAAAAAAAAATCTTTACACAATCAAATTATCTAAGAGATGATTTTATAATTAATAGAGTATATCTCTACGATAAGCATATAAATAAAATAAATGATAAAAAAAATAAAAATTGACATAATGTCAATCAAGTGACCAATTGAGATTGTGTCAATAGAAAAAGGACATACATCTAAGCAAGAAAATATTCATATTAAATAAATGTGAAGTAGAAGAACCTAGATTCCAAATGAACAAATTCAAACTTGAAAATGATCTTCTTTATTTTTGAAGAATGGGGGGCAAATAGATTGATCAAGAAAGATCTTTTTGTTCTTATATATAAAATTGTAATTGGATCTGCATATATTCGGTAAAGGGCATAATCTTATACTTTGAAAATAATAAAAAATGAACAGTGTTCAATTGCAACATGAAAACGTGAGTGAATTGGTCCTAGTAACTCTTCGGGGCGGAGTAGAAGAAGGAGGATTCTCAAACGCGAAGAGGATCCAATCAATATGAAAGAATTGAACAATGAGTCGTTTGAGGTGAAAATCTGATGTAGTTTTTTGTGGAGTGACAATAAAGGTGACTTATCTGTCAACATTTTCACTATCACCCAAAAAACCAAATTCTATCTTACGTGAAGTTGTTCCAGTACAATTAACCTCTGAATTTGAAATCACTATATTGAAATGTTCTTCTTTTGAATTTATATTGCATTGGAATAAATAATAAAGTATTTCTAATAAAAATTTCAGACATAAATATTGAAAAAGCTTTTGCGTTTGTTCTCAAGTGCCAATTACGTAAATAAGTTAACCTCTTAAAATTTTATCTTCTTTAATTATATACACTATCCTTAATAAGTCATAAAAACTCATTCATGTTCCAATTAGGCTGATGAGTGACATGTTTAATGTTGTTAACTAATCTATATGATGAAAGCTTGAGAAAATGCCTTGACGTTTTTTAAAAAATTGAAGAAATTTTTTGTTTAGATGCTCCATTGGGAAAAGCTATAATCTAATTGTCTAATTTAAATTTATCGACAAGTGTAAAGATTGCTAATGTATTTCATCTTATAACAATTAAGATATAATCAGGAAATGATAGTCAGATAAACATAAAAATTGTATTGTATACATTTAACTGGAAAATTACTCTTTATATACTAAAACCTTTGAATACTTTTATCAAAATTCTAGAGTTGCCAATAACGGCAACTATAAAACTATATATTATAAATAATTTTTGAAGTCTTTAATAGTTAAATTATATACAAAATAATTATATTAAAAATAATTTTTTTATGCATAATTAGGGAATGAAGTTTCTGTAAGATACAAAATATTTTTTATAGTATAATTTTGAGATATAATAAGGTGGACCTCAGCTTCTGCCAAGTGAGTGTCGCAGGAGAAATATTGCACCTGCGAGTGTATTATCCTTCAGCGAGTTTGAAGCAAATTTGAATTATATTGATTCAATATTTTAAATTAAAATTTTGATATTTGAAAAAAAATAAAAAAATAGAAGGTGCAATTATTTTCATATCAAATATGGTGAAAAATGTGCATTTTAAACATTAGTCAAAGTTTGTGTTGATGTATATACCACAAATTACAATAAATTATCGTTAAAAATAAATGACAAAAATGAATAAAAAAGTATTCAGGTTGAGGGACGAATATCTCACTTTCTTTAAGGACATTCAAGTCCATTGAGACATAATCTACACCGATCCAGCAGTATAACTCTTGACGTGTTCCTTCCAGAATACTACAGCCCAACAACATCGTACAAACTCAAACAACCCCGGATTAATTGAAGAGTTCAAAACTCCACAAAAAGACACCTTCCTTCAACATATATTTGCTCTCTTTTGTATGGTGAATTAGTTGAAAACTAAGAATATTTTTCTCTGTCTCAACTTTCTCTTTCATTACACTAATCTCAACACAATATAGTACTCCTAATCTTTTTCACTTTATATACGTATATATTTTGTTCCCAAAATAAAAATAAGATCATCACTATTTCTAGGTGAGAAATTCTTCCTTACAATAAATAGAAAGACTATGGGATAGTAAATTAAGTAAATGAATGGCCCAAAAGTTACATAAGTTACAAAATATAATACGGTAAAATTACGAGTAAAATAATGTATCAGAGGTTACAAAGTTTTAAGAAAAATTATAGGCATTCACAAAGGTGAAGTACTAGGCACATTATGCCACTCACATCAAAGGAATAAGGCAGCTAATGAGCCTTTTTAATATGAGTCACATCAATATAATATTTTACAATATTAAAATGCATAATATATGCTTATATATATCAATAATTCTCCACTCATTTTAATATAAAAATAAAAGAGTACTTCACAATTTAGTTGAAGGTAGATTACTATGCATAATGAAGGTGTGCTCGGCAATGAACTTTCACTTAGAAAAATAATAATTTTTACTCCAGAGTCAGTATTAGTCTCAACCTTGAACTATGACAGCTTTAGGGAAATAAAGTATCATTGCTTACACACAATAGTCAAGGTGTTGATAATAAAAAATTTAGCCAGCACATTACGACCTTATGATATCCCGATTTTCGTGAGCTTTTTGCCATTCTCATATAAAGCGACCTACTTTCACCCTCACATGGGGGAAATGTGTCAAGGGTGCTCCTATATAACACATTATGTATCATGTTATGTCCATTGGTGGACATTACATATGTGTCTCTTTACTCTCATCAATTGTGGTAGATGTGGTAATTAGTGGTTAGTAACTTTTGTAACCTCTAAGTCATTATTCACAAATTATTCTAGCTAATTATTCTTGTAACCTTTTAACATTTAGGACATTCACTTAATCTATTAAATACCGTATTATCTTCTTATTCATTACAAGGAAGATTTCCTCACATATAAATATTGATGGTCTTCATTTGTGTTGGTACAACAAGAGACGTATAAGAGTAATAGTGTAAGAAAAGATAAGAAGTTTATATTGAGGTTACTGTAGTGGAAGAGAGAGTTGAGACAGAGAAAAATATTCTAAGTCATTACTATACAATAGAGAATAATTATATGTTGAAGGAAGGTATTATTATTAATGTAAGAATAATATCGTACTTATGGATCAAGTTTACTTGTGTCCCAAGTTTACTTGTGACCCAAGTAAAATCATAAAAAACATTTAATAAGGAATAGATCTCGTCGGTACATCAGCTACTTGATGGACGCACAAGATTAAGTCTTAACCTCTATAAATTGATTTCTACCTCCACGCATTAGGGTTACCATATATTCTCTACATTATTTCCATCGTTGACGGATGTGGATGGAAATAATGTAGAGAGTATGTGGTAACCCTAATGGATGGAGGGAGGACCAATTTATAGAGGTAAAAACTTAATGTGTACGTCCATCAAGTAACCGATGTTCGGATGAGATGTATTCTTACTAAAATCTCCAATTGTCTTCACCCAAGTCAACCCTTTCATCGACATGACACCTCAAACTCAGGTATACTCATCAAATTCAATGGACAAACCCAATTTTATACGCACTTTCTTACTAAAATCTACAATTGTCTTCACCCAAGTATACTCAATGGAATTTTCCTTATCCATAAGCTTGTCATTCCGGTATCAATCCACTCCTTTATGGCTTAAGAAAAAATTACCAGTCCTCATACTACCATCCTCCTTCTTAACAAACAGGACAGGAGCACTCCACAGGGAAGAACTAGGACGGATGAAACATTTATCAAGAAGCTTCTAGATTTGAGCTTTAAGCTCTCTCAATTCTGCCTGAGCCATGTGATAAGGAGGAATGGAGATGGGGCGAGTGCCAGGTTCCTAGTCAATGCAGAAATCTATATCTCTATCCGGAGGCATACCAGGAAAATCGGTAGGAAACACTTCCTTAAATTCAGACACTAAAGGAATAGACTCAACATAACATCCCGTATATTAGCCAATTATGCCAACACCCCTGCCCCACTAGTTTCCTAGCCCGCACGAAAGATATGACCTTAGCTGGCTTTGGCTTGTACACCCCTTCCCACTCTAACCTTTCCCTACCCGGGTTCTCTAGAGTTACTGACTTAGCATTACAATTAAGCACAGCATAATAGAGGGACAACCAAGTCATGCCTAAGATTATATCAAAGTAAGTCATATCCAAAATAACCAAATCAGCCCAAGTCTGAAAACTCATAAAAATAATAGGACAAGCACGATATACATGGGTGACTATGACTGACTCTCCAACTGGGGTAGAAACATGGATGGAGGTAGCAAGCACATTACAAACCGCATCAAATCCCAAGGAATATGAATAAGTAGAACCCGAATCAAACAAAATAGTAGCCATCCGGTCACAGACAAGAATAACATATGTGATCACTGCATCAGACGGCTCAGCCTCGGTCTTGCCCGGAAAGACATAAAACTGAGTCCTGTCATCTTGACATGCAACTTCCTTGCCTAGCTGGACTACTCCTCTACCTGCATTACCGTTTCCCCGACCTCCACGGCCTCGCTGATTCCTTCCTCGCCCACATTGTGGACGTCCTCTGCCATTATTACCACTGCCCGCGGGTACTACTGCTCTGGTCTGCTGCGGCACGGGATCAGGCATGTGCAGATGGGGACCATCTCTCCTCATATGTCCTGGTTCTCCACAATTGTAACACACTTAATAACTTAACCAAGTAAGCATCGCTGTTATTAGAGTAGTCGTATCATGACCCTCTCTGATATACACTCAATCTAAGAAATCGTAGTAGAGATTCCAACCTCAATTGTCGCACATAATTTCATCATTTACTAAGCAACCCCTACATATTATGACAACAATACTAAATGCATTTTCCAAAGTAATGGTGTTCATTATCTAGCCGTCCCTTACAAAACTTCTTAAATGTTGTCACCTTGGCAAAGTCTTCTGACTTCACCCCCTTCTACCTCCGTCACAAAATCAAACACTTTCTGAGAAGATTTTGCTGAAGGAGCCACCTATAAGCTTGAATCTGCAAATCTGACCTTAATCCCTTATAGGCTACAACAATTATATTATGTTGCTCTCTTTTTCAGGAACTCATCTCTCCTCCTATCCCTCAAAGTTCAGGGTATATTCTTCTCCATAAAGAAAGCTATAAAATATTTTTCAAGTCATGAGTAGTGCATTTACTAGTCGGCACTCAACATGAGACCACCACTACATTTTGGCGTCTCCCTTGAACTGGTATATCATAAACTCAACACCAAATCACTCTACCTTATCCATCTTATGAAGCAGCTCATGACAATCAACAAGAAAATCATAAGAATCTTCATATTCAGTACCCATGAAGAATGAAGGAGGAAAGATACCAATTTGTATCACATAGATACCAATTGGATTCAAGTAATAGCATGAAAGAAGGAAAAAATTGAGTTTTCCTAAAGTCCTATAGCCTCTCGAAGAAAAGTACAGACGTCTCTGTACCGTTTCGCAAGACTCTACTAGACTCGTTTTGGTACAATGAGATCAACGAACCTAGGACTCTGATACCAACTTTGTCACGACCCAGACCGTCGTGTTTTGCACCCACACTAACCCTCCGGTGGGAGAACCAAATAAACAAGGTAACAAAAACTAGAATAGTTAAAGATACGAAAATAGGTTTAAATGTCTAAGAAATATGGAGTTCCCATAAACTCCGAAGTTTAACCAAGACAACTATCAAAACTATTGCGGAAAACAACCCTTAAATTTGAAAGTACTTGTACCAAAACTCTAAATTCAACAAGTCTAAGAAAAGGAGTACAACCCAAAACTAAACATAAGCCATGTCTAAAAACATAAATAGTCTATGTCCGAAAGAGTGGACTAAACTAAGGATGGATCCATGGCAGCCCAAAAGAACTGGCTCACCCTTGAATCCGGTGTCGACCAGTGATCTCCCAGCTGAGGTCTATCAGTAACGGCCTGAAGATGCCCTGTACTCAGCAAAAAACGAGCAAGTGCAGTATCAGTACACAACCGTTGTGTACTGGTAGGATCACGCGACTATTCCAGTAAGCAAAACATATACAAGTAATCACAACACAGCAAACACGCATATACAAAATATATAAATTAATTATCATTTCTGGAGAAATGTACAATTCCACATTCTCAATAAAAAGTAAATACGACAGTACTATGGTCCTCTCATGGAACCCATACCCAAATAGTTAGTGTGTCGGAACGTGACACCCGATCCAATATATGTGTCGGAACGTGACACATAATCCAATATATGTGTCCGAACGTGACACCCGATCCAAGGTATGTATCGGAACGTGACATTCGATCCAATATATGTGTCGGAACGTGACACCCAATCCAATATATGTGTCAGAACGTGAAACCCGATCTAATATATGTGTCGGAACGTGACACCTGATCCAATCAGCACAACCACAATCACAATCACACCCATAATAAACATTACTCATAATCATACAATCAAGTATTAGGTTCATGGCATGCAATTATTCATTCATACTCATTTTCATTAGGTTTGATCTACATTTCCTCAATTCACATACATGCATGCATACAATGAAACAATTACCAACATATATCACACAAACAAGAAATCAAACCATCACCTACCTCGAAACCAAGCTTGAATCCTCCTAAGACTCTTGACCCTTCCCTTTCCGGATTCTTTCCGCTTGTTCGTGGTCTAAAAATAATCAATTAAGAAAGGATCAATAAACGAGGCCTAATTACCCGGATTACAATTAACATTATCAACCCTAGGCCAAACCCAAGATTCCAATACCCAACTTAGGATTTTTTCCACCATTAACTTCAGGTCAAAACCCTCCCCCAATGATAATTACCCAAGAATCTAAGTTCTACGGATCGAAAAATGGATTAGGGGAGTAAATATCTCACCTTTAGCGCTAGAAGAGGTGGAAAACTGTCAAGAACTTTCTCTGGGTCATCTCTTAGCTCTCAAGAACGAAAGCTGCAGAATAACTAAATTGGGGTTTTTCCCCGACTTATGTCGCGACTGGCCCGCTACAGCGGACCCTATCCCGTCACAGCGGCCCCACCTTGACGGGATTAATCCCGCCCCGATGGCTTGTACGGAGACATAAAGTCCGAATTTGAGTTCCAAACTCCCATTTCACAACACACCTTCAACCCTTGACGTTCAAAAACTACCCATTCACGCTAAGATCAATTTCAGGAGTTCTACTCGCCCGAATTCGATTATGTAAAGCTGTACGAGCTCCTTAACGTCTTGGCTATCCACTCATGTGATCAAATTCATAATTAAATATTTCATTCCTTACCATATTTCCCTAGACCTTACCTGACTCAGATTTCGTCCAAATCTGAACTAGGCTAGAAATTTCAAAGTCACTATTCAAAACTTTTCTGGCCCAAATTTTTTCCCCATTGGCTTTTTCACAACGAAGGGAACATGTCGTTACACAAGTTAACTTGATTCTTTTAAGATACAATGTTAATTTTTACTGTTTTCTTAGTGGAATTAAATAAGCAAAGATGAAAAAAATGAAAAAGAATCTAAAAATAGTGGTGAAATTAATTCTTTTGATATTTTTTTAAAATTTTAAAAGACTAAAAGTCCCACTTTAAATAATATTATAAAGTCATAAATTCTTAATTATTATATTATAACTAACATAAAATAATAGCTACTATTCAACCCAAAAAAAGTATAGATATTAGACAGTGCTAATTTAAGGATTTTTTTTTTTTTGATAAAATCAATTCATGAATCAAGTTAAATTACAAATTTAAGTGTTAAAATTTGTTATCTAATCTATTTAAATTTGAAAATTAAAACTTTTTTTGCACCGCGCGTAGCACGGCTAAGTTTACTAGTATATAAAATAAGTAACAACAATTTTTTTTAAAGCGTACAAAAAAAAACATGACAAGTTAATTGAATCTGAGGAAGTAGTGGGAAAAAGGTAAACGTGATTTATTGGCATTATAAGACTCAAAAGGAAAAGAGCCAACACTTTGTAATAAAATGGAAAAAAGAAACGTCTCGGAATCTACTTGCTAGTTAAACGTTTCTACACTAGTAGTCACAACAACTGGCAAGTTAAGATACTATCTTCGTTTTAATTCATTTGTTTGATTTTGATTTCACATGAAGTTTAAGAAAGTAACGATTTTTTTTTAAGTTTTATAGTCTTAAATTAAAGTTATATAGAAATTAGAATGTACCTAAACACTCTTTAATCTTGTTGTTTTAAATATGTCATGTACTCCCTCCGTTCCTATTTACATGTTGTCCTTACTAAAAATAGATGTTCTTTAATACTGCCTCCGTCCCTACTTGTCAAATATTTCCTAATTTGATTTCCCTTTTTACTTGTCATTTTTGACGAATCAAGGAAGGACAATTTTATTTTTCCAATTATACCCTCAATTTATTAACATTGAGTTAATGTCTTTGAAAAATGTAGTGAGTAAATATATTTAAAACCCTATCTATTAATATGGTTAAAATGGTAAACTCACTGCATCAATCATTATTTTTTTAATAGGTATGTCAAGTCAAAATTTGACAAGTAATAATGGACGAAGGAAGTACTTGTCATTTCACAAAATCAACGCATAAATGATACTATTATTTCGATTTTACCCTTGAGAGTTATTAGTCTTGAAAATATAAATTTGAAAACCATAAAAAAACAAAGTAACTTATTCATGTTCATTGGTCAAATTAATTGTAACACATCGATCTTAGAAAGAGCTAAATTTAGAAAGAACTAATTTGGAAAGAGCTAATATGAGATTTGTTCAAGTTAAGCTTAAGCTGTGAGTTTTGGGTCAACTTCAAATGACCATAGCTTTCAGTACATGATGAGTTTGGTGGCCCATAAGATATTAGATGAAAGGTCTTTGAATTCTCTTTCCAACTCCACCAAGTTTTCTAATTTTTGAATTCGGATAAGGGAGATATACCCGTTTGAAGTTAGCTTGTCCAATTAAGGAAAATTACCCAAATTAATGAGGGGTATTTTGGTCTTTTCCTTACCCCCTTCAACTTTAAACATTTTTAGTAAATTTTTAGGGGTCTAAACTGATTTGTGTCAGTTTTTTACAATTTCAAAATCACGCTTAGGGTTTTGAGAGTAGTTCAAGAGGAGAAAAGAGGGGAGGTTCAAGGCGTTCGTCAAGATTCTTGAGATTTGTCAAGAAATTTCGCCAAGGGTTTGATCTTTAAGAGGTATGTAAGTTTTCATAGTGTTGTGTTCGTTCACCCACACACCAATCATGTGAATTCCATCCGGAATTTCATTCTTGAGGTTGAATGATTTGAGTTCTTTATGAGTGTTCTTGAGGTGTTGTTCTTTATTCTTGGATTATGATGTTTGGTTGAGTTCTTGAGGCAAGGATCTTGTTAATGAGCATTGTTCTTGAGGTTTTTCGAGTAGATTTCCATGTAATTAAGTTGGGCAAACGAATCTAAGAGAGTTTGGAAGAAACCATTCGATTCTAGGTGAATTAGGGCCAAAAATCGAGAAGAAAAATTCGTCGGGTTTTCTAGGCAGAGGTGTAACACCCCGTATCCTAGACAGACCAGATTGCCGATTTGAGAAGCTACAGGTGCCACCTATGGGCACCACCTACGGACCGTAGGGTGACCCACGGTCCATCCTGTTGGTCCGTGGTTCACCACCTGGAGCCCCTCCCAGAAAAGCACAGAATATTATTCTAAGTCCAGACCAACGCCAGGACCTACGAACCGTAGGTCAGACCACGGTCCGTGGTCTAGGGCCGTAGGTCGAACCCCAGATTTCTAGCCCAGAACTCCAGAAAATTCATCCAAGGCATGGCCCATGGCTAGGACCTATGAACCGTAGGTCAGACCGCGGTCCGTGGTCTAGCTCCGTGGATCGTGGCCTTCAGGTCCAAGCCCCAGACGCTAGTCGACGGACGACCAGCACGGACTGTCGGTAGGTCCGACAGCAGTTAAGTCAGAGGTCTTTTGGTCTTTTCCTTATGTGTTGGACCCCTAATCTACGTCGTTTGACCCCTAAATTACGTAGTTTTGGTCAGTTTAAGCCTAGTAACTTAATTAAAACTTACCCTAGTCAATTCGTTCTCCAAAATTTAGCAAACTCAAAGAAAAAAGGGAGAAAGAGGCGACCCAAACTTTTTCAAGAACGCAGCGAGTTTTCTTAAGTTCCAGCCCCGAAATTGAAAGATTTCTCTGTGGAATTCATCACCAGGTATGTGGGATTTCACTAGTGGGTTTCTTTCTCCCATTAGGTCCCTAGAATTCAGTCAGAATCTTGATTCCCTTGATATTAAATAGACCTAGGGTTTCTTGAATGTTAGAAATTGTTGGGTTTTAATTGTTAGAATGATCCAAATAAGATTATCAAGTTGTTGCTCAGTTTCTTGCATGAAATTCAGAACCCTAGCTATGTAGTTCCTTTAGTTCATAAATTACACATGTTAGGCCAGCTATTTCAGTTATATACATGCTTCAGTTTACGAATGTCAATATTATCAGATATAATTGTTGCATTCTCAGAGTTTGCATGTCAGAACATCGAGCTATCCATGTTTTACATAATTCAGTCATAATGTGTTAATTTCATAATCAATTGGGAGTGGCTTAATACCGAGTTGGACTAGGGTTCCAGCGTACCCTCATAGTCTCAAAACTACGTGCCCCGTAGGTTGTAAGTCCCCTCTATGGGCATCATTTTAGTGATCACGCCAGTCATGCCTTTATACCTCTAGCAGGGTATATTGGGTTCTCTCGATGGGGCGTATACATCGGACTCCACATTTAGCTCATGTGGTTTTATGTCGGTTATTAGTAGCTCCTACAATACAGTCAGATTCTAGTGCATTGACCAGGTTATCAGTTACAGTTCAGTATTCAGACTCACCATATCATGTACTTGGTCATTGCATTCAATTAGCTCAGTAGTTACATTCAGTTCAGATTATATCATTTCTCTTATTGCTTTGTTCAGTGATGATTATTGTTCAGCTTTACTCTATCCTGCATGCTCAGTACCTTTAAAGTACTGACGCATACTCTGCGCTACATCCTCTCATGATGTAGGTTCAGGTTCTCAGCTTCCAGATCACACATAGATCGGTTCCCGATCTTCAGCTCAGCAGTATCAGTGGTGAGTCCTCATTCTCCGAGGACGACATACATGTTTCCTTTGCTTTTAGTCTTAGTTTCAATTTTTTCTAGATTTAGCTAGGGGCATGTCCCAGTATTTCTAGTCAGTTAGAGGCTTTATTTCAGACATAGTTAGAATCAACTTTAGTATTTGAGTTTGACTTTTCAGTTGTTGTTAAACTCTCCGCATTTATATATTCAGATGTAGTATGGGTATTCCCCATCATTTCAGAATTATCTTATGATTAGCTTCCGCACAATGTTTATTGATTCAGTTCTCTTTAAGTATGCTTATGATATGCCAGCAGGGTTAGCTTGGGGTCACTCGTGATCCTAGGTCCTGTGTCCGCGTCCTGGGGGTAGCTCGGGGTGTGACAAACTTGGTATCAGAGCATTAGGTTTAAGTGTCCTAGGATGTCGTAAAATTCGCACTAAGTAGAGTCCTTTTCATGGGTGTGAAGTGCAACACATCTAATCAGGGGGAAGCTACGAAGTGTTTTAGGAAAGCTTCACTTTCTTGATATTCTTATCATGCGTTGGTATGATCTCTCTCTAACTCATCGTTATGCATTTCAGATCATCCCTCCTCGTAGAGCTAACGCAAGGAATGCTAACGCAGCTCCTTCAGTCCCAGATTAGGTAGTTTCAAATGCAGAGTTTCGGAACGCTATCCAACTTTTGGCTCCGTGTGACTAACCAGAACAACCAGCAGGTTCCAGCTCCTGCAAATGCTAATGTTGGGTCAGCTGCAGCTAGAGTTCGTGATTTTGTTAGGATGAATCCGCCTGAGTTCTTAGGATCGTAGATTGGTGAGGATCCCCAATACTTCATAGATGAGGTGACGAATATCTTTGGAGTGATGCAAGTGACATGTGATGATAAGGTAGAGTTGGCATCCTATCAGCTTAAGGATATAGCGCATATCTGGTATACTCAATGGAAAGAGAACAGGGGTACAGATGTAGGTCCTATCACATGGAAATACTTTAGTGAGACTTTTCTAGACAGGTTCTTCCCAAGAGAGTTGAGGGAGGCAAGAGCTCAGGAGTTCATGAATTTGATACAAGGTAACATGACAGTCCAAGAGTACGGACTCAACTTCACCGAACTCTCCAGGTATGCTCCTCACATGGTTGCTGATTCCAGGGCTCAAATGAACAAGTTTATGTATGGAGTGTCAGACTTAGTGAAAACAAAGTGCAGAAATGCTATGTTGCTGGAAAATATGAACATCTCTAGGCTTATGACTCAAGCTCAGCAGGTTGAGGGAGATAAGCTTAAATAAATAGCTAAGGACAACAAGAAAGCTAGAACAGGTAACTATGAGTACTCTCAACAGAAATCGGGTGGTGGAAATCGCTCTCAGTTTCAGCAGAAATCTTCAGCTCCGGTACCTTCGTCATCTAGTGTTCCATCCTCCAGGTTCTGACAGGATCAGAAAGGTAGGGGATCAGGCTCTAAGTCTTAGGGGAGTGTTTTAGGTACGAGAACCTACCCAACTTGTCCTAAGTGTGGTAAGAACCATCCGGGCGAGTGTCTTACAGGAAAGGAATGATGTTTTGGGTGTGGTCAGTCTGGTCACAGGTTGCGAGATTGACCTTCTAAACAGGGTGAAAGAGGTAATAATGGTAGAGCTCAGTCCACAACTTCAGTAGCACCAGCAGGTCACCCGACTCAGCAGGGTAACTCATCTGGTACAGGTGGCGGTCAGCGCCAAAACAAGTTGTATGCTCTTCAGGCTCGCCAGGATCAGGAAGATTCTCCTGATGTGGTCACTGGTACGTTACGAGTTTTTAACTTAGATGTTTGTGCTATGTTATATCCAGGGGCTACTCTTTCCTTTGTAACTCCTTATATAGCAGTCAAATTCGATGTTAGTCCAGAAACTCTCTCAGAACCCTTCTCAGTCTCTGCTCTAGTTGGTGACCCAATTATAGCTAGACGGGTATACAAAAATTGTCCTGTCACAGTTTCTCAGAAAGTCACCTCAACAGATCTTGTAGAGTTAGAAATGGTAGATTTCGGTATCATTCTAGGCATGGATTTGTTACATTCCTGTTATGCCTCAATCAATTGTAGAACTAGGATTGTTCGTTTTCAGTTTCCAGACGAACCAATCTTAGAATGGAAGGGCAGTAGCTTAGCGCCTATGGGTCGATTCATTTCTTACCTTAAGGACAAAAATATGATCTCTAAGGGTTATATATGTATCATCTAGTTCAGGCTAAATATTCAAGCTCTGAAACCCCAACTCTTGAGTCAGTTCCAGTAGTTAATGAGTTCCCAGAAATGTTTCCAGAAGATCTTCCCAAAGTTCCTCCCGAAAGGGAAATCAACTTCAGAAATGATCTCCTTCCAGATACCCAGCCTATTTATATTCCTCCTTACAGAATGGCTCCAGCTGAGCTTAAGGAATTGAAAGAGCAGTTGAAAGACCTTTTAGATAAGGGCTTCATTAGACCTAGTATTTCGCCATGGGGTGCCCAGTGTTGTTTGTGAAAAAGAAAGATGGTTCTCTCGGGATGTGCATTGACTATCGGTAGTTGAACAAAGTCATAATCAAGAATAAGTATCCCATCCCCAGGATTGATGACTTGTTTGACCAACTTCAGGGTGCTAGTCATTTTTTGAAGATAGACCTCAGATCCGGTTATCATCAGCTCAGAGTCAGAGATAGTGACATTATAAAAATAGCCTTCAGAACTTGGTATGGTCATTATGAATTTGTAGTTATGTCATCTGGACTAATCAATGCTCCTGTAGCTTTCAAGAATTTGATGAACAGAGTGTTCAAGTAATATTTGGACTTGTTCGTTATCGTCTTGATTGATGATATCCTCATTTACTCTAGGAATGAGGAAGAACATGCGACTCATTTGAAAGTTATTCTGCAAACTCTCAAAGATCGCCAGTTGTTTGCTAAGTTTAGTAAATGTGAGTTTTGGTTACAATCAGTTGCCTTCCTCGGGCATATAGTATCTAGCGAAGGGATCCGAGTGGATTCTCAGAAAATAGAAGCGGTGAAACAATGGCCCAGACCTACCTCTCCTACAGATATCAGAAGTTTCTTGGGTCTAGCAGGTTATTACAAAAGGTTCGTGGAAGGATTTTCATCCATAGCCTCTCCATTGACTAAGTTGACTCATAAAAAGGTTAAGTTTCAGTGGTCAGATGATTGTGAGAAAAGTTTCGCAGAACTGAAAAATAGGTTGACTACACCTCCGGTTTTGACTCTACCAGAGGGTTCAGACAGTTATGTTATCTATTGTGATGCGTCCAGAGTCGGCCTAGGTTATGTGTTGATGTAGCGAGGTAAGGTTATAGCTTATTCTTCTAGACAACTTAAGGAGCATGAGAAGAATTATCCGACTCATGAACTCGAGCTTGCAGCAGTGGTGTTTGCACTTAAGATTTGGAGACATTACTTGTATGGTGTTGACGTAGATGTGTTCACAGACCATAAAATCCTTCAGTATGTGTTCACCCAGAAAGAGTTGAATCTTCGCTAGAGGAGATGGCTTGAGTTCCTCAAGGATTATGACATGAATGTGCTTTACCATCCTGGTAAGGCCAATGTAGTAGCAGATGCCCTTAGCAGACTATCTATGGGAAGTGTAGCACATGTTGAGGAAGAAAGAAAAGAACTAGCAAATGATGTTCACAGGCTTGCTCGCTTGGGAGTTCTCCTTATGAGCATATCAGATGATGTTGTAATAGTTCAAAATGGGTCAGAATCTTCATTGGTAGCGGAGGTTAAGGAAAATCAAGATAGTGATCCGATATTGCTTCAACTAAAGGGTGCAGTCCAGCAGCAGAGAGTTGAGGTATTCTCCCAAGGGGGAGATGGTGTGCTTCGCTATCAGGGTCGACTATGTGTTCCTAAGGTGGGTGAGTTGAGACAGCAGATTTTTGCAGAAGCCCATAACTCCAGGTATTCTATTCATCTAGGCTCCACTAAGATGTACCGTGATCTGTGGGAAGTCTTTTGGTGGAATGGCATGAAGAGGGATATAGCAGGTTTTGTGGCTAAGTGCCCCAATTGTCAGCAAGTGAAGTTAGAACATCAGAAACCAGGGGGTATGATTCAAGAGATCAACATTCCTACTTGGAAGTGGGAAGTGATCAACATGGACTTCATTATAGGTTTACCTCATACTCGCAGACAACATGACTCCATTTGGCTGATAGTAGACAGAGTTACTAAGTCTGCACGCTTTTTGGCAGTTAGAGTTCTCCTACAATAATAGCTACCATTCCAGCATTCAGATGGCCCCTTATGAGGCATTATATGGGCGTAGATGTAGATCTCCAGTTGGTTGGTTTGAAGTAGGTGAAGCAGCCTTGATAGGACCAGATTCGGTTCATGATGCTATGGAAAAAGTGCAGCTCATTAGAGATAGACTTAAGATAGCCCAGAGTCGCCAGAAGTCCTATGCAGATGTAAGGAGAAGGGACTTGGAGTTCCAAGTTGATGATTGGGTTTTCCTAAGTGTCACCTATGAAGGGGGTGATGAGGTTTGGCAAGAAAGGAAAGCTCAGTCCTAGATATGTAGGCCCTTACAAGGTCTTGAAAATGGTTGGTAAAGTGGCTTACGAGTTAGAGTTGCCAGCAGAACTAGCAGCAGTGCATCCGGTCTTTCACGTTTCGTTGTTAAAGAAATGTGTGGGTGATCCAACATCCATAGTACCGTTAGAGAGTGTGGTTGTGAAAGATAGTCTCACTTATGAGGATGTGCCAGTTGAGATTCTTGATCGCTGGGATAGAAGGTTGAGAAACAAAGAAGTCGCTTCAGTTAAGGTTTTGTGGAGGAGTCAGTCTGTAGAGGGAGCTACTTAGGAAGCCGAAGCAGCCATGAAGGCCAAGTATCCTCATCTCTTTCCTTCTGATTCCATTCCAGCTTGAGGTAATAGTTGCTCTTCAGTTTTTCAGTCATTCATGCGCAGATTCAGTCTTAGTATCATGTTTCTTCAGTTTGTACTTGCATTTTCAGCGTATTTGCATGTCCTTGGAACTCAGTTTATTCAGAAATCAGTTTTCAGAAATTAGTGGTAGGGTTTGCAGCTCTTTCCCTCCATATTCAGCTAGTTTAGTCTTCATTCGAGGACGAATATTCCCAAGGGGGAGATAATGTAACACCCCGTATCCTAAACAGACCAGATTGTAGATTTGAGAAGCTACAGGTTCCACCTACGGGCACCACCTACGGATCGTAGGGTGACCCACGGTCCGTCCTGGTGGTTCGTGGTTCACGACCTGGAGCCCCTCCCAAAAAAGCCCAGAAATATTATTCTGAGTCCAGACCTACGCCAGGACCTACAGACCGTAGGTAAGACCACGGTCCATGGTCCAGGGCCGTAGGTCGGACCCCAGATTTCTAGCCCAGAACTCCAGAAAATTCAGCCAAGGCATGACCCACGGCCAGGACCTACAGACCGTAGGTCAGACCACGATCCGTGGTCTAGGTATATGGATCGTGGCCTTCAGGTCCAAGCCCCAAACGCCAGTCGACAGACGACCAGCATGGACCGTCGATCCAGCCACGGTCCATCGGTTGGTCCGATAGTAGTTAAGTCAGGGGTCTTTTGGTCTTTTCCTTTTGCGTTGGACCTCTAAACTACGTCGTTTGACCCCTAAACTACGTAGTTTTGGTCAGTTTAAGCCTAGTAACTTAATTCAAACTTACTCTAGTCAATTCATTCTCCAAAATTTAGCAAACTCAGAGCGAAAAGGGAGAAAGAGGTGACCCAAACTTTTCCAAGAACGTAGCGAGTTCTCTTCAATTCAGCCTCAAAATCGAAAGATTTTCTCCGTAGAATTTATCACCAAGTATGGGATTTCACTAGTTGGTTTCTGTCACCCATTAGGTCCCTAGAATTCAGTCAGAATCTTGATTCCCTTGATATTATCTAGACCTAGGGTTTCTTGAATGTTAGAAATTGTTGGGTTTTAGATGTTAGAATTATCCAAATCTAATTATCGTGTTGTTGCTCATGATATTCCCCGTAGGTTGTAAGTCCCCTTTGTGGACATCATTTTAGTGATCACGCCAGTCATGGCTTTATACCTCTGGCAGGGTATATTGGGTCCTCTCGATGGGGCGTATACATCGGACTCCATATTTAGCTCATATGGTTTTATGTCGGTTATTAGTAGCTCCCACAGTACAGTCAGATTATAGTGCATTGACCAGGTTATCAGTTACAGTTTAGTATTCAGACTCAGCATATCATGTACTTGGTCATTGTATTCAGTTAGCTCAGTATTCAGTATATCTCAGTATTTACATTCAGTTCAGATTATATCATTGCTCTTATTGCTTTGTTCAATTATGATTATTGTTCAGCTTTACTCTATCCTGCATGCTTAGTACCTTTGAAGTACTGACGCATACTCTGCGCTACATCTTCTCGTGATGTAGGTTCAGGTTCGCAGCTTCCAAATCACGCATAGATCGGTTCCCGATCTTCAGCTCAGCAGTATCAGTGGTGAGTCCTCATTCTCCGAGGACGACATATATGTTTCCTTTGCTTTTAGTCATAGTTTCAGTTTTTGCTAGATTTCGCTGGGGCATGTCCCAATATTTCTAGTTAGTTAGAGGCTTTATTTCATACATAGTTAGAATCAGCTTTAGTATTTGAGTTTGACTTTTTAGTTATTGTTAAACTCTCCGCATTTATACATTCAGATGTAGTATGGGTATTCCCCATCATTTCAGATTTATCTTATGATTAGCTTCCGCACAGTGTTTATTGATTCAGTTCTCTTTAAGTATGCTTATGATATGCCAGCAGGGTTAGCTTGGGGTCACTCGTGATCCTATGTCCCGTGTCCGCGTCCTGGGGGTAGCTCGGGGTTTGACAAGGGGTTTGGCGCTCCGCGCCAGCAGTGCATCAGAAATTTGGCTCTGTAGTTTAGGGGATGGCGCCCCGCGCTACTCAGTGCGCCAGGGTCGCCTGCCCCATCCTTTTTCTGTTGTTCGTCCCGTCTAAGTTCTTTTAAAGTGTATCTTCATTCCCCTACTGATTTCTACTATTCTAAATCATATTTAATCATCACGAGATCCTTCATTTCATGAATCACAACTCTTGAATTCATAATTCAAATTCAAGATAGAGTTAAGAATAAAGTTTGAGAAGTTCTTTTGAGTCGTTCTGAGAGGTCTTTAACAATTCTTTAAAACTTGTTTTAAGACTTGAGTACTTGAGTATGAGGTTGAGGAGAGTTGAGTTTCATTTTTCAAAATGAATATATGGAAACTAAGTAATCCCAAGAGTAAATGTTTTTACATTTAAAATGAGAGGAAACTTCAATTTCCAAATGAGTTCATGAGGAGTTTTGAGCACTATCTCTTTTAAGAGATTCTTTTGAGTAATAATCTCAAAGTTTGAAGATGAGGAAATATTTTTAAACATATGATCATGAGTTATATTATTGGGAGTAGTATTGAACGCCGATATGGAGACGAGTTCAGACAACTCAAAGTCCTCATTAACCATGTAGCCAACGTGGGTAAAGGATCATACTTTTTAGATGATTCCTTATTGCTTTTTAGCATAGCTTAGTGGATCCACTTAGTTGAGGATGTCTTATACTCCGTCAAGGTATAGGAAAGTTTTAGCAGCGTAGGCGAGACGCTGTATAATCACATAGCTCATAGTGATGGTTGTCGGTTAGAGAATCTCCCATTTGAGTTATTTTGTATTTTTAAATACAAACTGAGTATTATTATATTTTTAAATACATTGAGTTGTTATCTACTGTTTTAAATGCTTTATATAAATTGCATCTTTATTGTTGTTTTTATACTTTATTTAGTTGAGTATCCATGATTTCAGGTTGAGTTGAGTAGAGTTGAGGTCAGTATATTTCTTTCTTTCCAAGTTCAAGCTTTTATGTTATGTTCAGTGTTCTCCTTACATGCTCGTACATTCAATGTATTGATGTCATTTGGCCTGCATCGTTTCATGATGCAGATACAAGAGATCAAGGTTATCAATAGGCACTTCGTTGATACCATAGCAGTTCGAATTACCTTTGGTGAGCCTCCTTTCTTCTGGAGGATCTCTTATTTATTTCTGTTATTTCCATTTTTTAAGGATTATTGGGGGTCTTGTCCCGACTTTCCTCATAGTATTAGAGGCTTCATAGATAGACAGTAGCAGTTGATGAGTCTTTTCATTTGATTGTTAAATGTTTTAAAGACTTGAGTTGCCTACTTCTGGCTAGTTGAATATTCTATTATATTCTGAGTTTATTGTCATGACACATTTGAGTTAAAGTTGTGCTTTTGAGTTTATCTTATGTTGAGTAAGTCTTCCGCTGATAGTTGAGCGAGGCCAAGGGTTCTCTTGGGGCAACAATAGTTCTCGAGTGCCGGCCACGTCTAGGGTGTAGGCTCGGGGCGTGACAAACTTGCTATCAGAGCACAAAGTTCAAGAGTCTTAGGGTGTCTATGAAGCCGTGTCTGTAGATTCTTAGTTATCGGTGTGAAGCGCGCCACGTCTATAATTAGGAGGCTGCGACATTTAGGAACTATCTCATTTCTTTCATACTCTTTTCGTGAGATAGAGTTCGACTCTATAAAAGTTTCTTTCTAATTCGTGCTTGCGCGTATCTTTTCAGATCATGCCTCCACGAAGAGTTGTTCAAGGTCATCTTTATAGGAAAAATGTTGATCCTCAGGATCAAGAGGTGCCCAATGCACCTAAAGTGCAACCCCAATGAGAGGTCACTAATGCTGAGTTTCGGGATGCTATCCAGATTTTGAGTCAAGTTGTGACCAACCAAGCTGGGAAACAAAGAGGGAATCGACAGGATGTGGCTGATACATCCAGGATCCGTGAGTTCTTAAGGATGAATCCTCCAGAATTCACCGGTTCAAGTGTCACGGAGGATCCGGAGAAATTTTTGGAAGAGTTGCAGAAAGTGTTTGAGGTGATGCATGTTGCAGATGCTGAGCATGTGGAACTAACGACATACCAACTGAATGGTGTTTCTAGAGTATGGTACGACCAATGGAAGAAGAGTACAACTGAGGGTGCATAAATTATGAGCTGGGCTATATTCGAAGAGGCCTTCTTGGGGAGTTTCTTTCCCCGTGAGATGAGAGAGGCAAAGGTAAGAGAATTCCTCACTCTTAAGTAGGAATCCATGAGTGTGCATGAGTATAGCCTCAAGTTCACTCAACTGTCCCACTATGCTCTGGAGATGGTTGCTGATATGAGGAGCATGATGAGCTTGTTTGTGTCTGGGTTATCTCGTCTATCAAGCAAAGAGGGTAAGGCTGCGATGTTGATAGGGGACATGGACATAGCAAAGCTGATGATCCATGTGCAGCAGGTTGAGGAGGACAAGTTGAGAGATAGAGAAAAGTTTCAAAACAAGAAGGCTAAGACAACAGGAAATGAGTTTGGGCAGCAGAAGAGCAATGTGAATTGATCATCCTTTCAACAAAAGCAAACTGGACCTACTCCATCATGTGCTAGTGCACCTGCACCAAGGAACATAGGTGAGTTCAAGACCCATAATTCTCAGAATTTCAGAGCTAGGCCTGCACAATCTCAAGGTAGTGTGGCACAAGGAGGTAACTGGACTCCTACATGTGCTAAGTGTGGTAGGAACCACCCAGCAGCGTGTCGAGATGGCTCCACTGGTTGTTTCAAGTGTGGTCAGGCAGGTCACTTCATGATAGAGTGCCCTAAGAACAAGAAGGGTAATGGTAATGGGGGAAATAGAGCCCAATCTTCTTCAGCGGCTCCGCCAGACAGAGCTGCACCTAGAGGAGCTACTTCAGGGACAGACGGAGGAGAAAACTGTCTGTATGCTATCACCAGTCGCCAAGAGCAAGAGAATTCACCTGATGTTGTCACTGGTATGATTAGCGTCTTTACTTTTGATGTATATGCATTGCTAGATCCAGGTGCGAGTCTATCTTTTGTGACTCCATATATTGTTATGAATTTTGATATTCTTCCTGAGTAACTTCTTGAGCGCCCTTCGATGTTTCTACACCTGTTGGTGAGTCTATTCTAGCTGAGAGAGTTTATTGCGATTGTACCATTTCTGTCAATCACAAGAACACCATGGCTGATTTAGTTGAGCTAGATATGGTGGACTTTGATGCTATTCTAGGTATGGACTGGCTTGATGCATGTTATACCTCAATTGATTGTAGAACTCGAGTTGTAAAGTTTCAGTTTCCTAATGAGCCTGTTATTGAGTGGAGGAGTAGTTCAACAGTGCCTAAGGGTCGTTTTATTTCGTACCTTAAGACGAGAAAGTTAGTTTACAAGGGGTGCATCTATCACTTAGTCCGAATGAATGACTCTAGTGTTGAAACACCACCTATTCAGTCAGTTCCAGTTGTGAGTGAATTTCCAGAGGTCTTTCCAGATAATCTAATCGAGTCCCTCTTGAGAGAGAAATAGACTTCGGTATAGATATTCTTCCTGATAATCGTCCTATCTTTATTCCTCCATATAGAATGTCTCCCACTGAGTTGAAAGACTTAAAAGAGTAGTTGAAAGACCTTCTTGATAAAGGTTTCGTTCGACCAAGTGTCTCACCTTGGGGCGCTCCGGTCTTATTTGTGAGGAAGAAGGATGGTTCACTTAGGATGTGTATTGATTACCTCCAATTAAACAAGGTAACTATCAAGAATAAGTATCCACTTTCGAGAATTGATGATCTATTCGATCAACTTCAAGGTGCCATTTGTTTTTCTAAGATAGACGTTAGATCTGGCTATCATCAGTTGAGAGTAAGGGAGAGTGATATTCCAAAGACAGCTTTCAGGACCCGTTATGGTCATTATGAGTTTCTGGTTATGTCCTTTGGCTTAATTAATGCTCCTGCAGCGTTCATGGACCTTATGAATAGAGTGTTTAAGCCTTATCTTGATATGTTTGTTATTGTATTCATTGATGAAATTCTAATTTACTCGAGAAATGAGGAGGATCATGCTAGTCATCTCAGAGTAGTCCTCCAAACTCTCAAAGATAGAGAGTTGTATGCTAAATTTTCGAAGTGTGAATTTTGGCTTGAGTCCGTAGCATTCTTAGGCCACATTGTTTCTGGTGATGGAATTCGAGTTGACATTCAGAAGATTGAGGTAGTGCAGAACTGGCCTAGACCCATATCTCCGACTGATATTAGGAGTTTCTTAGGATTGGCTGGCTATTATAGGAGGTTTGTTGAGGGGTTTTCACCTATTTCATCCCCGTTGACTAAGTTGACTCAGAAGACAGCAAAGTTTCAATGGTCTAAAGCTTGTGAGAAAAGCTTGCAGGAATTGAAAACTAGGTTGACTACTGCCCCAGTGTTGACCTTACTAGAAGGTACACAAGGCTTTGTTGTGTATTGTGATGCATCCAGAGTTGGACTGGGTTGTTTATTAATGCAGAATGGCAAGGTTATAGCTTATGCCTCCAGACAACTTAAGATTCACGAGAAGAATTACCCAACCCATGATCAAGAGTTGGCTGTTGTAGTATTCGCTTTAAAAATATGGCGTCACTATCTTTATGGTGTTCATGTAGATGTGTTCACCGATCACAAGAGTCTTAAGTATGTATTCAGTAAGAAAGAGCTTAATCTCAGACATAGGAGGTGGTTGGAGTTACTCAAGGATTATGACATGAGTATTCTATATTACCCAGGTAAGACTAATGTTGTTGTTGATGCTTTGAGCAGGTTGTCTATGGGTAGTACTTCCCATGTTGAGGAAGGCAAGAAAGAATTAGCCAAAGATGTGCACGACTTGCACGATTGGGAGTCCGGTTAATGGATTCCAATAAAGGTTGAGTGGTGGTGATGAATGGGGCTGAATCATCACTAGTGTCTGAAGTGAAGGAGAAACAAGACCAAGACCCTGTTTTGCTTGAATTGAAGGAAAATGTTCATAAGCAGAAAGTGATGGCTTTTGAACAAGGGGGATATGGTGTATTTAGGTATCAAGATAGATTGTGTGTACCAAAGGTGGATGAACTCCAAGAGAGAATCATGGAGGAATCTCATAGCTCCAGATAATCTATCCATCCTAGTTCCACAAAGATGTGTCGTGACTTGAGAGAGGTATATTGGTGGAGTAGCATGAAGAGGTATATTGCAGAGTTCGTTGCTAAGTGCTCGAATTGCCAACAAGTCAAGGTAGAGCACCAGAGGCCCGGTGGTATGGCTTAGAATATAAATCTTCTGAAATGGAAGTGGGAAATGATCAATATGGATTTCATTACTGGTTTATCGCGGTCTCGCATTCAGCATGATTCGATTTGGGTGATTGTAGATCGGAGTACTAAATCAGCTCATTTCTTACCAGTAAAGACAACTTTTTCAGCAGAAGATTATGCCAGATTATATATTCAAGAGATAGTCAGACTTCATGGAGTTCCGGTGTCCATTATTTCAGATAGAGGTGCGCAATTCACCCTACAATTTTGGAAGTATTTCCAGAAGGGTTTGGGTTCGAAGGTGAACCTTAGTACTGCTTTCCATCCTCAGACTGATGGTCAAGCAGAGCGTACGATTCAAACTTTAGAGGATATGCTGAGGGCGTGTGTGATCGATTTCAATGGTAGTTGGGATGATCACTTACCTCTAATAGATTTTGCTTACAATAACAATTATCACTCTAGTATCCAGATGGCTCCTTATGAGGCTATTTATGGGCGAAGATGTAGATCTCCTATTGGATGGTTTGAGGTTTGTGAAGCTGGGTTGATAGGACTAGACTTGATTCATCAAGCTATGGAGAAGGTGAATACTATTCAAGAAAGGTTGAAAACAGCACAGAGTAGTCTGAAATCCTATACAGATGTTAGGAGGAAAGACTTAGAGTTTGAGGTGGATGATTGGGTTTACTTAAAAATTTCACCCATGAACGGTGTTATGAGATTTGGTTAGAAGAGGAAGCTTAGTCTCTGGTATATTGGTCCTTACAGAATATCCAAGAGAATTGGCAATGTAGCCTATGAGTTGGAGCTACCGCCAGAGTTAGCAGCGGTCCATCTGGTGTTCCATATTTCAATATTGAAGAAGTGTATGGGATATCCTTCACTTATTATACCTACTGAAAATATTGGTATTAAGGACAGTCTATCTTATGAGGAGATTCCCGTGGAGATACTTGATCGTCAGGTTCGCTAGTTGAGGACCAAGGAGGTGGCATCAGTCAAGGTCTTATGGAGAAATCAGTTTGTTGAAGAAGCTACTTGGGAGACTGAGGAGAATATGAAGAAGAGATACCCACATCTCTTTGAATCCGGAAAAATTCGAAACCAAGGTACTAATTCTTTTCTTGGTACTTTTTAAGTTCAAATGTAGTGTTAAATTTCATGTTGGGTGTTTGAGCTGGATGTTGGATATTTTCCCACCCATGTTTCTACTTAGAGTGATCTCATTCGAGGACGAATGTTCCCAAGAGGGAGATATTGTAACACCTCGTTCTTAGAAAGAGCTAAATTTAGAAACAACTAATTTGGAAAGAGCTAATTTGAGATTTGTTCAAGTTAAGCTTAAGTTGTGAGTTTTGGGTCAACTTCAAATGACCATAACTTTCAGTACAAGATGATTTAGTGGCCCATAATATATCATATGAAAGGTCTTTGAATTCTCTTTCCAACACCACCAAGTTTGCTAAATTTTGAGTTCGGATGAGGGAGATATGTCTGTTTGAAGTCAGCCTGTCCAATTAAGGAAAATTACCCGAATTAATGAGGGGTATTTTGGTCTTTACCTTACCCCTTCACCTTTAAACATTTTTAGTAATGTTTTAAGGGTCTAAACCGATTTGGGTCAGTTTTCACAATTCAAAATCACGCTTAGGATTTTGAGAGGAGTTCAACAGGAGAAAAGTGGAGAAGTTCAAGGCGTTCATCAAAATTCTTGAGATTTGTCAAGAAATTTCATCAAGGGTTTGATCCCTAAGAGGTATGTAAGTTTTCATAGTGTTGGGTTCGTTCACCCACACGCCAATCATCTGAATTCCATCTGTAATTTCGTTCTTGAGGTTGAATGATATAAGTTCTTGATGAGTGTTCTTGAGGTGTTGTTCTTCATTCTTGGATTATGATGTTTGGTTGCGTTCTTGAGGCGAGGATCTTGTTAATGAGCATTGTTCTTGAATGTTTTCAAACAGATTTCCATTTAATTAAGTTGGGTAAACGAATCTAAGAGAGTTTGGAAGAAACCATTCGATTCTAGGTGAATTAGAGCCAAAAATCGAGAAGAAAAATTCATCGGGTTTTCTGGGCAGGGGGCTGGTGCGCCGCGCCAGCAGTGCGCCAGAAAGTTGGCTCTGTAGTTTAGGGGCTGGCGCCCCGCGCCACTCTGTGCGCCAGGGTCACCTGCCCCGTCCTTTTTTCGTCATTCGTCCCGTCTGAGTTCTTTTAAAGTGTACCTTCACTCCCCTCCTGATTTTTACTATTCTAAATCACATTTAATCATCACGAGATCCTTCATAACATGAATAACAACTCTTGAATTCGTAATTCAAATTCAAGATAGAGTTAAGAGTAAAGTTTGAGAAGTTCTTTTGAGTCGTTCTGAGAAGTCTTGTACAATTTTTTAAAATTTATTTTAAGACTTGAGTACTTGAGTATGAGGTTGAGGAGAGTTGAGTTTTATTTTTCAAAATGAATATATGGGAACTAAATAATCCCAAGAGGAAATGTTTTAACATTAAAAATGAGAGGAAACTTTGATTTCCAAATGAGTTCATGGGGAGTTTTGAGCACTATCTCTTTTAAGAGAATCTTTTGAGTAATAATCTCAAAGTTTGAGGATGAGGAAATTTTTTAAACATATGAGCATGAGTTATATTATTTGGAGTAGTATTGAATACCGATATGGGGACGAGTTCAGACAACTCAAAGTCCTCATAAACCATGTAGCCAACGTGGGTAAATGATCATACTTTTTAGACGATTCCTTATTGCTTGTTAGCATAGCTTAGTAAATCTACTTAGTTGAGGATGTCTTATACTCCGGCAAGGTAAAGGACAGTTCTGGTATTGTGGGCGAGACGTTGTATCCTCACATAGCTCATAGTGATGGTTGTCAGTTAGAGAATCTCCCATTGAGTTATTTTGTAATTTTACATACAAACTGAGTTATTATTGTATTTTTAAAAACATTGAGTTGTTATCTATTGTTTTAAATATTTTTTATAAACTGCATCTTTATTGTTGTTTTTATACTGTATTGAGTTGAGTATCCATGAGTTGAGGTTGAGTTGAGTAGAGTTGAGGTGAATATTTTTCCTTCTTTCCAACTTCAAGCTTTTATGTTATGTTCAATGTTCCCCTTACATGCTCGTACATTCAATGTACTGATGTCATTTGGCCTGCATCGTTTCATGAGGCAGATACAGGAGATCAAGGTCATCAACATGCGCTTCATTGATACCATATATAGCAGTTCGAGTTAGCTTTGGTAAGTCTCCTTGCTTTCGGAGGATCCCTTATTTATTTCCGTTATTTCAGTTTTGTTAGGATGATCGGGGGTCTTGTCCCGACATCCCTCATAGTATTAGAGGCTTCATAGATAGACAGTAGCAGTTGAGGAGTCTTTTCATATCTTTGTTAAATGTTTTAAAGACTTGAGTTGCCTACTTCTGGCTAGTTGAATATTCTATTATATTATGAGTTTATTGTTTTGAGACATTTGAGTTAAAGTTGTGCTTTTGAGTTTATCTTACGTTGAGTAAGTCTTCCGCTGATAGTTGAGCCAGGCCAAGGGTTCGCTTGGGGCCAGCAATAGTTCTCGAGTGCCGGCCACGTCCAGGGTGTAGGCTCGGGGTGTGACATTAATTAATCAAAATAAATTAATTCATGTTCATTTATTAAAAGCTTGACTTCAAGAGAACACTAAATAAGGGTATAATAATAAACTTACCTAATTTCTTAAGGAGCGTAAAACTTAAAATGATGACATCTAAATAAAAACGAAGGGAATAGAATTTAGAAAATTTGAATTAAAAAATTAATAACTAAAAAAGGAAAGAGACATTCTTGATACGGAAGAAGAGTATATGTTAATGTAGAAAATAGTACAACTCGATAGCCAACCTAATACAAGAACTCTAGACATGACAACTGCATAGACTCCTAAGCATGAAACAGGTTCTTCAATTCGATTTTTTGTCCCAATTTCAACTCTAGTGTAATATTTATACAATTTCTCATATATATTAGTATATACATACATGTAAAATATTTCTACGAGACGTCCGGATGTCGTGGCATCCGCACCCTTCTATGTAGATCCGCTCCTGCGTGACATCCACCTTAAGCAATTTACAAGCTCCTTAGTTTTAATTTTATTCACTCTCAAAACATGCAAAGACAGAAAAAAACTTTTACATCCTTCAAATTATGTTGACTCCTTCCACATTTTTTAAAGTCATATTGTAGAAAACTTCTTGAAATTTTTCCATGGCCAGTGGAGTTAAATTTAAAGCTATTAAAATACCTTTTTCTCCCTTGTCATTTTTAACAGGCACAACAAAACTAATAAAAGATTTAGCTTTTGAAATCCCTCCAAAAATGGGTTTTCCCCATCCAAAATCAAATTCATCTAATCCAACATATCTATTATCTGAGACAATAAAATTCCATGATTTTGTCAACTCTCGTCGCCCTTTAATCACAATTAAATCTGTCACTGATCTAATATACTCTTCATTTATTTGATTTTTAACTTTCTTTACCAATTCAACTGCATATGTCAGTTGATTTGAGCATAACAATCCTGCTTTTGATACTATAGCTGGGGTAACGAATGCATTGCCATAATATCCATGTGGCAGTTCAAATTTTAGTGACTTTCCACGTATGTTCATAAGTAAAGTTAGACGCACAATTTCTTCAGGGGGCAAATCAAGAGCAATGGTACGACATTTCCATAAAAATGCTGCTAATAACTCAAATTTTGTACATCCATAATTCGGAGGAACTTGATTTTTAATGACTTCCATCTCCGTAATTCCAAAGAAAAATGATTTTTGTATCAACTTATCTTCCATAGATTCCCATGCAATTCTTGATTCAATTTGCTCATCAAATTCATGGTGAGTACATGTAATACATGGTGATGATCTAGCACTTAAGAGATGCCTTTTCCATACATGTAATATAGAAGGTGTAGAAGCTCCTTGATGAATTAATTCACTTAATGCCTTTAGAAACATATTCAAGCCATAAGCATCCATCATTGTGTGATTAAGTCTAAATCCAACAGCAAATCCACCACAGGTAAAACGAGTCACCTATACGTAAAGGTATAGTAGTTTAAGAAATTATTTATAAAAAACAAAATATAAAAGAGAATATTATTAATTTACCTGAACTAACAAAAGAGGACAACCGATGATTCCATCAGAACCCGGAACATTGTGAAGTAGTAAATCCAAATATGGACATGGTGGTTTAATAGAGTCACCTAATTTGTCAAGCTCTACATTAGCATCAGCTTCAATAAACATGATTCCTTCACTATTACAATTTACCATAAGCTTCTTATTAGGCCCTTCAATGAGCCTACCGGCTTATGGATAGTAAAACACAAGTGTTTTAGACAATCCATCTTTTATGATCGTTGCAGGATCTTTCCCTTCCATTGAAGAATTATATTTATAAAACATTAATATGGGAACTTGAAAACGGGTAGTTCCTTGATCATCTATATCTGAAAGATGTTTTATCTCATGTGGTGTTACTTTTGCTGGTACTACTAATTTTGGCTTGTGGTATTTTATTGAAATTGGCATTGTGTGTGCCATATGTTCTAAAAGAAAGAGTAGTGTGCAATAATCAAAGCAAATATTATATATTTAAACTAACAACACAATACAATATATATATATATATATATATATAATAAGTAATAACCATCCAAACAAACAGTTAAAATGCGTGCAAAAATAAAATATGATACGTTAAATGGATTGGAGGAAGTAGTGGGCAAAAGATAAACGGAATTTATTGTTGCAATAAGATTGAAAAGGAAAAGATCAAACATTTGATGATGAAAGCGATAAAAAAAACATCTCCAAAGCTAATTGCTAGTTAAATGTTTCTAGACTAGTAGTCACAACAACCCGCGGCAAGTTAAGATACTTCCTTTGTTTCAATTTATTTGTCTGGTTTTGATTTCACACGAAGTTTAATACAAAGGAAGGTAAAAAGACATTCTTTTTTAGACGAACTAAAAAGGAAAGTAAAATAAACAAACTAACACAGAAAGAGAGTTAACGTTAATTTTCATATTTACATTGATCCTTTAATTGTCTGATATGACAAGGTTACGTATTGTTTCTTATAATGATCTTTTCTCAATTAGTGTAGAATTCACATTATCTAGTCTTTCATCAAAACTTTATTATGTGCTTATTAGGAGGAGGGGTGGGGTGGGGGGTGGGGAATAAATCACAAGTTTTAAAAGTATTAATTTCTTTTTTGAATTTTGTACACTATCAAACATAGTCACATGATGGACAAGTACATTCTAATAGGAAAATGATTGAACATACAGTACCGTCTCCATAATTCTGATTTAATCATTGATGAATTGAAAATAAAGGCAAAAAAATAATAAAAATCTTACATCTTTGAAATTATGTTGGCTCCTTCTACATTTAAAAGTCATCTTGTAGACAATTTTTTGAAATTTTTCCATGGCCAATGGAGGCAAACTTATTGCTACTAAAATACCCTTTTCTCCCTTGTCATTATTAACAGGAATACCAATGCTAATGAAAGATATAGCTTCTGAAACCCATCAAATTCATCAAATCCAACCGATCTATTATCTGAGACAATAAAATTCCAAGATTTTGATAACTCAGGTCGTCATTTAATCACCATTAAATCAGTACTCTTCATTCATATGATCTTTAAGTTTCTTGACTAGCTCAACTGCACTTAATGCATTTAGAAACATTTTGAAGCCATAAGCATCCATGATAGTGTGATTAACTCTGAATCCAATAGCAAATCCACCACAACTAAAACGAGTTACCTATGCATATATAAAGGTCTATTAGTTTAAAACTTTGGATAATGATCTCAAATTCAAATTGATTCTATTTTATTTTTTACAAATACGTACGATCAATCTCTATAACAGAAGTTTGGAAAGAAAAATGACAATAGATATATTCAAGTTGATTGTTTACCTGTACTAACAGAAGAGGACAACCAATAATTCCATCCGAACCAGGAACATTGTGAAGTAATAAATCCAAATATGGACATGGTGGTTTAATAGAATATTCTAACTTCTTAAGCTTCACATTAGCATCAGCTTCAACAAACATAATTCCTTCACCATTGCAATTCACCATAAGCTTCCTATTAGGCCCTTCAATGAGCCTACCAGCTAATGGATAATAAAACACACAA
>JAJONR010002343.1:0-46716 GCA_029582245.1 Solanum etuberosum | reverse complement strand
TCCCGTCTCTACCTTCGAACGGTTCCTCAAACCTATTGGTTTTAAAAAAGCCTTTTCAAAAGGACCCTGAACCTAGTTCAGTATCACCTTCGGGAAAACTCAGATTCTCCCAAATTCAAACCAGCGATAATTACGCAATGAAAACTCCAGAAAGTTTTGCTGAGGCTGTATCGCCTATGGCAACCCCCCTGACTAAAGAAAAGGAAAAAGAAAAATTTGATCTTATTTCTTTACAGGTTTCTCCCATACTTGCTCTGGACAAAGAGTTTGAGGCTTATGAAATTAAGCACCTCCTTAAGCCCTGTATTCTAATAGGAATTATGTTGAAACAGATAATGCCCTCAAGACAAGAAGATATTTTGAATTCATTCTTGTGGACACCGGTTCTATAGAAATAGAACACGAGCTAACTGATAAATCAGATCCAGATAGCATTGCCTATTCAAAATTTACCATAAAAAAGATTATTTCACCTTTTGAAGGAGCGTAAGTCATTTACTAACTTCTATTAATCTTTCGAGGAAATTCAATCCTCAGACATATAATTGGTATGATTATCGAAATGCTTGGTTTAACTTCCTGTATTTACGACCAACTACTCATAGTTGGTTTGTAAAATACTGCCCCAAGGTAGGATCAGCTGTCATCCCTAGATGGTTCTACGAATGGTGGAGCTGTTTTGGAGGAAACCAGCTTATTTTGCCTAAAAACTTCTTAGAGAAATTTCATCAGGAAAAAGGTTCTAACAACACATCAGGGAGCACACTAAATCTCATAGCCACATATGGCGTCACAAAAGACAAAGTAGAACCGGGATCAAGTAAAGCATATACATCTAGTTGAAAAACTTTCAACATACCGGTAACCACATCTGGCGAACTCTCTTGTTCCCCAAGGGTCTGAAGTGCATAGAAGAGGTTTTGCATAGGAGCATTGGAACCCGAACCACTAGGAGGAGCTTTCTTGCCCTCTCTCCCTTTAGTCGTAATCATTGGGCACTCCCTCATTTTGTGAACACTTTTACCACAACCGAAACAACCATCCATGCCGGCTAGGTACTTACCCTCGTGCTTCCTTCCACACTTAGTACAAATAGACCTAGACAATGAAGATCCACTACATTACTTCCTTGAGGCTTAGGGTTAGACACCCTATCTTGGTTGAACTTTTGAGTAGCATTGGAGGAATCTCGACCGGAAAACCTTTGTCGGAATCTAGGACGACCTTGTCCATCTGACCTTTCATGAGAGAAATTTCCATCACCGGTCTTAGCCCTTTTTTCCACTCTAGACTTTTCCTTAAGTTTTTCCTCCTCAATTTGTTGTGCATGCACCATGAAACGAGAGATGTCCATGTCATGAATGAGCATGGCGGTTCGGCACTCTTTAACTATCATTTCAGACACCCCCAAAACGAACTTACTCATTCTAGCCCTTGAATCCCCAACCATTGTTGGAGTATATTTTGACAATTAAGTGAACTTTAGAGCATACTCCCTCACACTCATACTCCCTTGCCGGAGGTTAATGAACTCAAGCACCTTTACTTCCCTCATCTCAAGAGGATAAAACCTATCAAGAAAAGCGGCTTTAAACTTCTTCGAATCAAGAGGATCCACATTTTCCAGTCTCCCTTCTTTCCATTGATTATATCATATTTGAGCCACTCCTTTTAGTTGATAAGTGGCCAACTCCGCTTTTTTCACCGGTGTAACTCCCATGATCATCAAAAACTTATAAACCTCATCAATAAACTCTTGAGGATCTTCCTCAACTTTAGAACCATGAAACTCCAGGGCATTCATCCTTGTGAAGTCCCTCACCCTTGAAGTCGTCGCACCCACATTTAGGTTTACGGGAACCGCAACCTTTCTATTGGCTTGGGCCATCACCGCTTGAGCGAACACTTGTAAAGCAGCCCTAAACTCCGTATTTGACACTTGCTCGGCCAAAGGATCAATCGGAATTTGAGGAGCTTCTTATTCCTCATTCTCCCTCACATTCCTTATAGCATAACCTCTTCGGGAAGTCATATCCTGAAGAACATAGGATAACGATTAATAGAGAGACTTTATAGATTTAAACTCTATCGCACAACTTAAAAGTAATGAAAGAAGTGGAGTTTTCTAATCATCTTGTAGCCTCTCATTCATAAATGTGGCGTGCTTCACACTTATGAACAAGACTCTACTAGACGTGGCTTATGAGACATCCTAGGACCATTATAAACCTTGTGCTCTGATTACTAAGTTTGTCACAACCCAGGGGTACCCCTAGAAGTAACATGGCATATAGAACCCCAAAGAACTCCACACAAGCCACTTAGTTATCATAACATAATAAATAGAACAATAAGAGTAAAACAATAGTGCAAGTCCAAATCATTTTATAAATGTAAAGTGGAAGTCTAAAACACTTGTCTCATCATAGTCATCTAATACAATAGAATGAAATTGGGCCTAGCCCATACATCATGTCCAAAAGTGAAATATAAGAAAGGAACTGAAAATAATAAACTCCGTCCTCGAAGCATGAGGACTCACCAAAGCTCGGAAATATCACGAACTGAACCACAAGCCACGAGACTCAGAAACTTGTCTGTCGGACCCTACATTTGGAGAAATGTAGGCAAGAGTATGCGTTAGTATAAAATAATATACCAAGTATGATAGCCATGCATAAAATAGCTAAGACATACTAAAGGGGACATTTCATTTCATGACATGCAATTGACCAAGCTAAACATGATATAAAAGAGTTATAAAACATAAGTCATAAAATCATGGTCAATGCAAGCTAACTTTATCTTTAAAACCTTTGAACTCATGTGCGATACTTCTTGAAGTAACCTTAGTTCATTGTTAATGTGGGGAATTAGCCTTAACCGACATAGAGACCATGTGAGCTATAACATGATCCCCCGGTGTCTCTCACACCGAAAAGAGTTGCCCTACTTGCCAAGGTAGAACCATGAGCTTCTAGCTTAAGTGGATCAACTAGCTAATGTCTACCTAGACAATTATTATATGGGGGCACATAGGTCAGGGATAAGGAGATTTCTTCTAGAAATCCGTCCTCTACTAACGGAGAGCTCCCATCTCAATATCCTCTCGGTGCTAAGCATAAATCCCACGGAATAGTCATTTCTTACTTGACCTCATTACTCATGAAAAGGTGTCCTTGGACAACCTATCCAAGTTAGTTCATTAGGATAGCTCTTACTCTTGATTCATTTAGGTGAGAAAACATTTCAACCTAAGAATCCTTTTCATGTGAGAAAACCTTTCACATCATGCTAGTTATGTTTATGAGAATGTCCTTTCAACAACACAACAACAACATCATCATTGGTACTTTACTCTCAAAGTACCCTTAAAACATTTGCATAGATATCATTAGAATATGCATAAGTCTATAATTTACCTCTTGAGGTTCAAAACCCACTTTCAATCATCAATGCTTTAAAAAGATGGGTTAGATATGGATTTCATCATAAATATATGTAGAGCTTGCAATATATGCTTAATTTCATAAAAATCATCCTTTATAGTAAAAATCCACATCATATGATTCATAACTTGAAAACATGGGGGATTACATAGGTTCACGGGAAAATCATCATAAAATCATCATGTATCATCAATTCATGCATAAGTGATCATAATTCAATCATTTAAATCAATAATCAAAAGAACCCATGCTAATTGAAGAAAATCCTAACTCAATTGGGGAATTCTACCTTTAGAAATAGAGAATTTGGGAACTCCATGTATGAAAACTATCATACCTTGAATCCAAATGCTAGACTTCAATGGAGGAATTGAGACCTTGACTTGAAACCCTAAGTGAATCCTTCTTCTTCTTCAAGTTCTAGAGAGAGAATTATTTGAGAGTTCTTCTGTTGTGAATTTGGAAGAATGAAGTAAATGAGATAATTTAGGGGTTGAAAATACTTATATAGGGGTCCTAAACATAGGCAAAACGACATAGTATAGGAACTAATTAATTAGGAAAAGAGCCAATTTCCCTTAAAATAACTGACAGCAGCCCATCTATGGAGCCCAGTCGACGGACAGTGGTCTGACCTACAGTCCGTCCTGGTGTACCGTCAATGGTGGTCAGAGACTATGATTTTAGAGCTTCGAACCATGGACCCTGACCACTGACCGTGGTCTGACCTATGGTCCATAAGTCTGGCCGTGGTTCTTGGCCTTCAGACCACTGCTAGGTAGGCCAACCACCGACCACATCTATGGTATGTGGTCCCTTCCACGGGCCGTGGGTGGCTGGCGTGGGTTGCACCTGCAAGTTCTAGGAATTGGCTTCCTTTCCCTTTTTTGGATACAGGGTGTTACAAGGGCTTAGGGTTTTTGAAGGATTTTTTGTTTTAGGTGTTTTAAAGGTTTTTAGGGTTCTTTTAAGTTTAGATTTTTTTCGGTTTAGGGTTTGAAAGGTTTTTTTTAGGATTTAGGGTTTATGGTTTTTTTTAGGATTTTTTAAGTTTAGGGTTTTTTAGGCTTTAGGTTTTAGGGCTTATGTTTTTTTTTTAGGTTTAGGGGTTTAAAGGATTTTTTAGGGTTTTTTAAGTTTAGTGTTTTTAAAGTGTTTTTAGCGGATTTTAGGGTTTAGGGTTTCTTACGTTTTAGTGTTAAGGGTTTCATGGAGTTTCTTTGGAATTGAAGTTTAGGGTTTAGAGTTAAGGGTTTTTAGGGTTTAGGGCTTAGGGGTTTTTATGGATTTTTAGGATTCAGGGTTTTAAGGATTTTTTTAGGTTTTCTTTTTTTAGGGTTTTTTAAGGGTTATGGTTTCATAGGGTTTCTTATGGCTCAAGGTTTAGGTTTTTGTATGGTTTCTAAGGGCTTAGGGTTTAGGGTATCTTAGGATTTCTTAGGGTTTTGGGTTTAGTATTTTAGATTTATGATTTTTTAAAGGTTTTTTAGGGTTTAGAGTGTAGGGCTTATGTTTTTTAGGATTATTTAAGTTTTTTAGGGGTTTTGGGTTTTTTTTAAAGTTTAAGGGTTGTAAGGTTTTTTTAGGTTTTTTAGGGTTTATGGTTTCTTAGGGTTTAGAATTTTTTATGGTTTAGGGTTTCCTAGCATTTATAAGGGTTTATGGTTTTAGGTTTAGGATTTTTAAGGGTTGTTAGGATTTAGGGTTTAGGGCTTAGGTTTTTCTAAGGGGTTTTAGGTGTTTTAAAGGGATTTTAAGGAATTTTTAGGTTTAGGTTTTTATAGGTTTTTAGAGTTTTTTAGGGTTTAGGGTTTCTTAGGGTTTATGATTTCTTAGGGTTAAGGGTTTAGGGTTTTGGGCATAGGGTTTCTTAGGGATAATATTTAGGGGTTCCTAAGGTATTTAATTAGGGCTTAGGCCTTAGGGTTTAGAGATTAGTAGGGTTTCTTAGGGCTTAGGGTTTTTAGAATTTAGGGTTTAGGGTTTTTTAGGGTATACGGTTTAGGGTTCAAGGCTTAGCATTTTTTTTAGGGATTTTTTAGATTTAGGGATTTTGAAGGTTTTTGAGGGTTTTTAGGGTTTCTTAGAATTTAGGGTTTAGCATTTAGGGCTTAGGATTTTTTAAATGATTTTTTAGGTTTAGGGTTTCTAAAGATTTTAAGGGTTTTTAATGGTTTTTAAGGGTTTGGATTCTTAGGAATTAGGGTCTAGGGTTATTTAAGGTTTTTAAGGCTTTTTTAGGGGTTTGGGTTTCTTAGGGGTTAGGGTTTCTTAAGGTTCTTAGAGTTAAGTGCTTTGGGTTTTTAAGGATTTAGGGCTTAGGTTTTTGTCACGACCTAGGGGTACCCCCTAGATGTAACATGGCGTATAGAACCCCGAAGGACTCCATACAGGCCACTTAGCTCTCATAACATAAGAAATAGAACAATAAGAGTAAAACAATAGTCCAAGACCAAATCATTTTATAAAAGAAAAGCGAAAGTCTAAAACACTTGTCTCATCATATCCATCTAATACAATAGAATGAAATTGGGCCTAGCCCATACATCATGTCCAAAAGATAAATACATGAAAGAAACTGAAAAAAAATAAACTCCATCCTCGAAGCATGAGGACTGACCAAAGCTCACAAATCTCGAACTCAACCACTAGCCATGACAATGATGACCCTGACTGTCGGACCCTACATTTGGGGAAAATGTAGGCAAGAGTATGCGTCAGTTCAAAATAATGTACCAAGTATGATAGCCATGCATAAAACAGTTAAAACATGCTAAAAGGGACATTTCATTTCATGACATGCAATTGATCAAGCTAAACATGATATAAAAGAGTAATAAAACATAAGTCATAAAATCATAGTCAATGCAAGCTAATTTCATCTATAAAACCTTTGAACTCATGTGAGATACTTCTTGAAGTAACCATAGTTCATTATTAATGTAGGAAATTAGCCTTAACCAACATAGAGACCATGTGAGCTATAACATGATCCCCCGGTGTCTCCCACACCGAAAATGGTTATCCTACTTTCCAAGGTAGAACCATGAACTGCTAGCTTAAGTGGATCCAGTAGCTAATCAACCTATGGGGGCACATAGTTAAGGGATAAGGATATTGCTACTAGAAACCCTGGCCTCTACTAACGGGGGAGATTCCATCTCATGAGATTGCTTCTAGAAACCCGGCCTCTACTACGGGAGAGCTTCCTTCCATCCCATTATCAATATCCACTCGGTGCTAAGCATAAATCCCATGGAATAGTCATTTCTTAATTGACCTAATTATTCATGAAAAGGTGTCCTTGGACAACCAATCCAAGCTAGTTCATTAGGATAGCTCTTACTCTTGATTCATTTAGGTGAGAAAGCCTTTCGACCTAAGAATCATTTCTATGTGAGAAAACCTTTCACATCATGCTTATATGTGTTTATGAGAATGTATTTTCAACAACACAACAACAACATCATCATTGGTACTTTACTCTCAAAGCACCCTTAAAATATTTGCATAGATTTCATAAGAAAATGCATAAGTCCATAATTTACCTCTTGAGGTACAAAACCCACATTCAATCATCAACACTTGGAAAACATGGGTTAGATATGGATTTCATCATAAATACATGTAAAGCTTGCAATACATGCTTAATTTCATAAAACTCTCCCTTTAAGCTCAAATCCCACATCATATGATTCATAACTTAAAAAACATAGGGGATTACATGGGGTCATGGGGAAATCATCATATTTCATCAATTCATGCATAAGAGATCATAATTCAATCATATAAATCAACAATCAAAATAACCCATGGTGATTAAAGAAAACCCTAACTTAATTGGGGAATTCTACTTTTAGAAATAGAGAAATTTGGGAACTCCATGGATGGAAGGAATCCATGGATGAAAACTATTATACATTGAATCCAAAAGCTAGCCTTAATGGAGGAATTGAGACCTTGACTTGAAACCCAAGATTGAATCTTCTTCTTCTTCAAGTTTCTAGAGAGAGAAATATTTTGGAGAGTTCTTCTTTTGTGAATTTGGAAGAATGAAGTGAATGGGTTAATTTGGGGGTTGAAAATACTTATATAGGGGTCTTAGTGAAGGGTAAAACGACGTAGGGTAGGAACTAATTAATTAGAAAAAAACCCAATTGCCCCTAAAAATAACTGCCAGCCCACCTCCGACAGACCCTAGTCGGCGGACCGTGGTCTGACCTATGGCCTGTCCTGGTGGACCGTCGTTGGTCATCTGGGACTTGATTTTTGGGCCTCAAACCACGGACCCCGACCACGGACCATGATCTGACCTACGGTCCGTAGTTCAGGCCGTAATCCTGAGCCTCAAAAGTCTTTGCAGGGTGGCCAATCCACGGACCACATTACGGTCCGTGGTCCTACCCACAGGCCGTGGTTGACCTTCGTGGCTGGCACCTTCAACTTCCCAAAATCTGTTTCATTTCCCTTTTTCCGATACGAGGTGTTACAATTTTTTAGGGTTTAGGGTTTCTTTTCATGTTTTTTAGGATTAGGATTTTTAGAGATTTTTTAGAGTTTAGGGTTTAGGGCCTAGGTTTTTTTTTACGGTTTTTAGGTTTAGGGTTTTTAAAGGTTTTATAGGGTTTTTTTAGGTTTAGGGTTTTTTAAGGTTTTGGGTTTCTTAGGGTAACGGTTTAGGGTTTCGTAGGGCTTAGGGTTTAGGGTTTTTTAGTGTTTAGGGTTTTAGGTTTATGATTTTTTAGGGTTTTTTTTTTGGATTTAGAGTTTAGGGCATAGGGTTTTTTGAGGTTTTTTTATTGGGGGGGGGGTAGGTTTAGGGTTTTTAGGGTGTTTTTCGAGTTTTTTTATGTTTTAAGGTTTCTTAGGGTTTACGGTTTCTTAGGGTTGATGATTTTAGGTTTATGATTTTTAAAGGTTTTTAGGAATTAGGGTATCCTAGGATTTTATAGGGTTTAGGATTTTAGGTTTAGGGTTTTTAAGGAGTTTTTAGTTTTAGGTTTTTTTTATATAGTTTTAGGGATTTTTAGTGTTTAGGGTTTCCTAGGGCTTAGGATTCCTTAGGGTTTAGGGTTTGGGATTGAGGTTTAGGGTTAAGGGTTTTATAAATCTAGGGGTTTTTTAGGGTTTTTTTAGTGTTTAGGGCTTAGCGTTTTTTTTTCTATTTTTTAGGATTCGAGGTTTTAATGTTTTTCTAGTGTTTTATATGGTTTTTAGGGTAGCTTAAGTGTAATGGTTTCATAGGGTTTAGGGTTTCTTAGGGTTTAGGGTTTCTTAAGTTTAGGATTTTTTATATGTTTTTTTAGGGTTTTTTTTATTTAGAGGTTTTCAGGTTTTTTGGGTTTAGGGTTTTTGAAGGGTTATTAGGGGTTTTCTAGTTTTTTATTTGTTTAGGATTTAGGGTTTAGGGTTTCTTAAGGTTTAGGGTTTAACGTTTCTTAGGATTTCGAGTTTATGGTTTCATAAGGCTTAGAGTTTAGGATTTATGGTTTATGGTTTTTTAGGATTTATGGTTTAGAGTATTTTTAAGGGTTTTATAAGTTTTGGTTTTTTTTAAAAGATTATTAGGGTTATTTAGGTTTAGGGTTTTAGGGCTTTTTAGGGTTTGGGGTTTCTTAGGGTTTATGGTTTAGGGTTTCTTAGCATTTTGGTTATAAGGTTTTGTAGAATTTCTTAGGTTTTAGGGCTTAGGGTTGCTTAGGGTTTAGGATTTTCTTAGGGTTTAGGATTTAGGGCTTAGGGTTTTTAGGTTTAGGGTTTTATAAGGTTTTTGGCATTTTTTAGGTTAAGGTTTTTAAAGCTTTTTTTAGGATATAGGGTTTTAAAGGGTTTTAAGGGGTTTAAAAGCATTTTTTTTGGTTCACGGTTTCTTAGGGTTTAGGTTTTCTTAGGATTTAGGGTTTCTTACGGTTTAAGGTTTAGGGTTTCTTATGGCTTGGGGTTAGGGTTTAGGGTTAAAGGTTTTTTAGGGTTCGGGATTTTTTAGGTTTAGGGTTTTAAGAGTTTATGGCTTAGGTTTTTTAGGGTTTAGGGTTTTTTAGGGTTTTTCCATTTTAGGGTTTAGGATTTTAAGTTTAGGATTTTTTTAATCATTTTTTTAGGTTTAGGGTTTACGGTTTTTTTAGGATTTAGGTTTTTTTTTTTGTGTTTTTTAGGTTTAGGGTTTATGGATTTTTAGGATTTAGGATTTAGGGCTTAGGGGATTTTATGGATCTTTTAGGTTTAGGGTTTCTAAAAGGTTTTTAGGGTTTAGGACGTAGGGATTTTTTTAGGATTTTTTAGGTTTAGGATATTTATATGGTTTTTAGGGTTTTTTTTGGCTTTATAGGGTTTAGGGTTTCGTAGAGTTTAGATTTTCTTAGGGTTTAGGGTTTTTGGTTTAGGGGTTTTTAGGGTTTAGGGTTTACGGCTCAAGTTTTAGTGAGGTTTAGGGTTTTAGGTTAAGGGTTTTATTTAGGGTTTACGGCTTCGGATTTTTAAAGGCTTTTTATGCTTTTTAGGATTTAGGATTTCTTAGGGTTTAGGGTTTCTAAGGGTTTAGGGTTTTTAGGGTTTAGGATTTAGGGTTTCTTAGGGTTTAGTGTTTCTAAGGATTTAGGGTTTAGGATTTAGGGTTTCTTAGGATTTACGATTTAAGGTTTCTTAGGGTTTAGGGTTTAGGATTTAGGATTTTGGGATTAGGTTTTAGGGTTTTAGGTTTAGGGTTTTTTAGAGTTTCTTATGGTTTAAGGGTTGGGGCTCAGGGTTTTTTAGGTTTATGGGTTTTTAAGGTTTTTTTTAGTGTTTTTAAAGGTTTTTATGTTTAAGGTCTTTAAAGTTTTTTTGTGGTTTAGGGTTTCTAAGGGTTTAGTGTTTCTTAAGGTTTAGCATTTTTTAGGGTTTAGGATTTAGGGTTTCTTAGGGCTTAGGGTTTACGGTTATTTAGGCTTTAGGGTTTTATGGCAAGGATTTTTTAGGACTTTTTAGGGTTTATAGTTTTTTAAGAATTGTTTAGTCTTAGGGTTTTTTAGGTTTATGGCTTTTTTAAGTTTAGGGTTTTTAAAGGTTTTTAAGGGTTTTTTAGGATTTAGGGTTTCTTAGGGTTTAAGATTTCATAGGTTTTAGGGTTTAGAGTTTTTTAGGTTTAGGGTTTTAATGGTTTTTTAGGGTTTAGCATTTCTTAGGGTTTAGCAATTCTTAGGGTTTAGGATTTAGGTTTCATAGGGTTTAGAGTTTCTTAGGCTTTAGGGTTTTAGGTTAAGGGGTTTTTAGGACTTTTTAGGATATAGGGTTTTTAAGAATTTTTTAGGTTTAAGGTTTTTAAAGGTCCTTAGGATTTTTTAAAGTTTTATAGGTTTAGGGTTTTTAAAGGTTTTTTAAGGTTTAGGGTTTAGGGTTTCTTAGGGTTTAGGGTTTTAAGTATTTTTAAGGGTTTTTTAGGGTTTAGGGTTAATTTTCTTAGGATTTTTAGGTTGAGGGATTTCTTAGTGTTTTTTAGGATTTAGGGTTCAGGACTTATGTTTTTTAGAATTTAGGGTTTATTTTTTTTTAGAACTTTTTAGGTTTAGGGTTTTCTTAGTGTTTTTTTAGGATTTAGGGTTTATGGCTTATCTTTTTTTAGGATTTTTATAGGAATTAGGGTTTTTTAAGAAATTTTTAATCTTAGTAGGTTTATTTTTTTAAGTTTAGAGTTTTGAAAGGTTTTTAAGGGTTTTTTAGGGTTTAGGGTTTAGGATTTCATAGGTTTTAAGGTTTACAGTTTTTTTAGGTTTTGGGTTTTAATGGTTTTTTAGGGTTTAGCATTTCTTAAGGTTTAGCAATTCTTAGGGTTTAGGATTTAGGGTTTCTTAGGGTTTAGGGTTTCTTAGGCTTTAGGGTTTTAGGTTAAGGGGTTTTTAGGACTTTTTAGGGTATGGGGTTTTTAAGAATTTTTTAGGTTTAAGGTTTTTAAAGGTCCTTAGGATTTTTGAAAGTTTTTAAGGTTTAGGGTTTTTAAAGGTTTTTTGGGGTTTAGGGTTTTAAGTATTTTTAACGATTTTTTAGGGTTTAGAGTTTCTTAGGGTTTAGGGTTTATATTTTTAGGATTTTTAGGTTTATGGAATTCTTAGTGTTTTTTAGAATTTAGGGTTTAGGGCATATGATTTTTAGAGTTTAGGGTTTATTTTTTTTTTAGGATTTTTTAGGTTTAGGGTTTTCTTAGTGTTTTTTAGGATTTAGGGTTTATGACTTATATTTTTAAGGGTTTTGATAGGTTTAGGGGTCTAAAGTGTTTTTAGGGTTTATTTTGGGTTTAGGGCTTTGTCACGACCCAGACCATCGTGATTGGCACCCACACTAACCCTCCGGTGGGAGAACCATTACTACAACCCAACTAACCATGAGGAAGCAGGTTTAAATGCAGAAATAAAGTAGAGTTCCCATAAACTCTAAAAGTCTAACGAACGATTGCGGACTTAAATGCCTAGAACTTGAAAGTCAATGTACCAAAACTCTAACAAAGAACCATAGTCTAAAGAAATGGGTACAACTCAAGAAAAACATAGGAATATCTATTGAACTAGTCTAAGTCCGAATAAGATGGACTAAACAGAAAGAGAACTCAAGGTAGCTCAGAAGAACTGGCTCACCCTTGAATTCGATGACGATCACTGATCTTCTAAACGAGGTCTGTCAGTAGCCACTTGAAGATGCCCTGTACTCAACAAAGAAAGAGCAAGTGCAGTATCAGTACACAACCACAATGTACTGGTAGGATCACGCGGCTATCCCACTACGTGCAATATAAGCAAGTCATTACAACATCAGAAACATGCATACACCGAACATATACAATATCAATATCAGTTCAGGATCAATGTACAATTCCACCTTCTCAACATTACACATATGTATAACAAGTCATTGGTCCTCTCATGGAACCCATACCCAAACAGTTAGTGTATCGGATCGTGGCACTCGTTCCAAGTTAGTGTGTCGGATCGTGACACCCGTTCAAATATTTATGTCTATACGTGACATCCGATCCCAGTTAGTGTGTCGGAAATTTACACCCGCTCCATTCAACATACCACAATCACAATGTACATTCTCATAATCATACAATTAAGAGGTGATTCATGGCATATAGTTTTCGTTCATACTCATTTATGATTAGTGTGATCAATAATGCAACATTCGCATACATACATGCAATATAATGAAGCAAGACAAACATATATCACACAACATGAAATCACAACCATCACCTACCTCGGACAAAGCTTGAATCCCCTAAGAAATTTGATTCTTCCCCTTCCGGATTCTTTCCGCTTGTTCTTGGTCTAAAATAATAATAATAATGCGAGGATCAATAAACAAGATCTAAATACCCAGATTATAATCAATAAAGTAACCCTAGTTCAAACCCTTGATCCCTATACCAGTTTAGGGTTTCTTCCACCATAAATCTCATATCAAAACCCTCTCCCATCGATAATTACCCAAGAAACTAAATTCTACGGATTGAAAAATGGATTCGAGGAGTGAAAACCTTACCTTTAGCCTCAAAAATGGTGAAAAACCATCAAGAAAACACTTGGGTTCGTTCCTTAGCTCTCAAAGTCGAAAATTGCAGAATAAAACATTTTTGGAATTTATTTCCGACTTTAAGATGCGTCTGCCCCGCCACAGCGGTCCTCACCCTGCTACAGCGGCCCCGCCTTGGCAGGAAAATCCTGCCTTGGCGGCTTGCACAGAAACAAAGACCTAAATTAGGAGTTCCAAACCCCAATTCACAACACACCTTCACCCCACGACACTCAGAAAATACCCGTTCACGCTAAGACAATTTTCGAGAGTTCCACTAGCCCGAATTCGATTTCGTAAAGTCGTATGGGTTCCTTAACGTCTTAGCTATCTGCTCATATGATCAAATTCATAATTTGATCTCCTGTTTGTTATCAGATTTCCCTAGACCTTAATGATTCCAATTTTGTCCAAATCTGGACTAGGTTGGGAAATTTCAAGGTACTACCAAAAAGTTTTACAGCCCAAATTTTTTCCCCGTTGGCTTTTCTATAACGATGAGAACCGGTCATTAAAATAGATACCAATTTACCCATCACTCATCCCCGAGTGACAAACCTGGAGAAACAGGCTAAAGCAAGAGTGGAGTAGTACCTGAATCGACGAACAACTAGGGATACTTGTCTCGCATGTCCTTCTCAGTCTCCCAAGTGGCTTCTTCCACCGGACGATGCTTCCATTGAACTTTCACGGACTTAATCTCTTTGGTCCTCAGCTTCCGGACATCACAATCAAGAATTGCAATCAGTTCTTCCTCATACTGAAGGTCTTTATCTAACACCACTGAGTCCCATTTTATGATGTAATCCCCATCTCCATGATATCTCTTCAACATGGACACATGAAATATCGGATGAACTCCCGATAGGTTAGGGGGTAAAGCCAACCTATACGCCACTGGCCCTACACGGTCAAGAAACTCAAATAGTCCAATGGATCGGGGACTAAGCTTGCCCTTCTTGCCGAATCTCATCACTCCTTTTATGGGTGATACCTTAAGAAGAACGTTCTCACCAGTCTGAAATGCCATGTCTCTTAAATTATGGTCTGCATACTTCTTCCGTCTACTTTGGGCTGCTAAAAGCTTAGCTTGAATACTCCTCACTTTATCTTGAGCATCCTTCACTAAATCAACCCCCAAATGTTTCACATCTCCAGCCTAAAACCATCCTATGGGTGATCTACATCCCCTCCCATACAGTGCTTAAAATGGTGTCATGTCAATGCTAGAGTGATAACTATTATTATAAGAGAACTCACATAAGGGTAGGAACTTATCCCAATGACCTCCAAAGTCAATCACACATGCCCTCAACATGTCCTCTAACACTTGAATAGTCCTTTTTGATTGTCCGTCCATCTGTGGATGGAAAGTTGTACTAAAAGTGAGTTGCGTACCTAACTCCTCATTTAATTTCCTTCAAAACTTGGACGTGAACTGCGTACCACGGTCTGAGATGATAGAAAGGGGCACCCCATGCAACCTTACTATCTCCCTTACATACACCTTAGCCAATTGTTGAGCATTATAATCTGTTCTGACTGGAATAAAATGGGCTGACTTAGTCAATTTATCAACAACTACCCAAATAGAATCATATTTTCCCAATGTCTTGGGAAGACCAACCACGAAATCCATAGTTATTCTTTCCCACTTCCATTCAAGAATTGGCATTCTTTGAAGTAAACCGGCAGGCTTTTGGTGTTCATATTTTACTTGTTGGCAATTTTGACACTTAGCCACAAACTCCGCTATATCTTTCTTCATGCCAGGCCACCAATTAATTCGCTTCAAATCTCGGTACATCTTAGTCACACCCGGATGAATGGAATACCTCGAACCATGGGATTCTTTCAATAAATTTTGAATCAAGTCGCCCACTCTAGGGAAACAAATCCTTTCTTTAAAACTGAGTACACCTCCCACATCAAGAGTGGTCTCTTGTGCTTTGCCAGACACTGTTTTATTTCTGAGCTCTTTCAAATATTCATCCTCAAACTGTTTGGCCTTGATCTCCTCAATGAACGTGGCCTTTACTTTAATGCTAGCTAACACCCCACCTTTCTCTGAGATGCCCAACTGCATGAACTTAGACACCAAATGTTGAATTTCTTTAGCCAAAGGTCGCTTGGATACACTCAAGCAAGCTAAACTATCCATACTCGCCGCTTTTCGACTTAGTGCGTCCGCCACTACATTTGCCTTACCCGGATGGTATTGGATGGTCACATCATAATCCTTGAGTAACTCCATCCACCTTCGCTGTCTCAAATTTAGATCCTTTTGAGTGACCACATGTTGTAGACTGCGATGATCAGTAAACACCTCACACTTGACACCATAAAGATAATGCTGCCAAATCTTAAGAGCAAACACTACCGATGCCAATTCTAAATCATGTTTTGGATAATTCCTCTCATACACCTTCAACTGTCGCGATGCATAAGCTATGACATTCTTATCCTGCATCAACATCGCACCCAAGCCTGAATGTGAAGCATCACAATAAACAATAAAATCCTTACCCTCCACCGGTAGCGCTAGAATAGGTGATGTGGTAAAAAGAGTTTTGAGATTTTGAAAGCTCTCCTCACATTTTTCATTCCATTCAAATGGTATCTCTTTTTTGGTCAAATTGGTTAAGTGTGTGGCAATAGAAGCAAAGATTTTTAAAAACCGACGATAGTAGCTAGCGAGCCCTACAAAACTCCTAATTTTAGTCACAGAACTTGGTCGAACCCAATTCCTAACTGCCTCAATCTTTTGGGGATCTACCATTACCCCTTCTTTTGAAACTACATGTCCCAAAAAGGCAACCGAAGTCAACCAAAATTCACACTTAGAAAATATCGCATACAACTTTTGTTTCCCAAGAACACCCAGAACAATACGAAGATAGTGGGCATGCTCTTCCTCACTTTTTGAATAAACCCGAATGTCATCAATGAACACTATCACAAATGAATCAAGAAAGGGTTTGAACACCCTATTCATCAAACTCATAAAAGTTGCATGCGCATTTGTCAACCCAAACGACATAACTAAAAACTCATAGTGCCCATAGCCGGTCCTAAATGCCGTTTTTGGTATATCCTCAAGCCTAATCTTTAACTGATGGTAACCAGACCTTAAATCAATCTTACAGAAAACTGATGCACTTTGCAATTGGTCAAAAAGATCATCTATCCGAGGCAATGGATACTTATTTTGAATGGTGACCCTATTCAATTGTCGATAGTCTATACACATTCTCATACTACCATCTTTTTTCTTAACAAACAAAACTGGGGCACCCCATGGGGAAGCACCAGAACAGATGAATCCTTTATCAATGAGCTCTTGGATTTGAGCCTTAAGCTCTCTTAATTCTGCCGGAGCCATACGATATGTAAGGATGGAAATGGGACGAGTACCACGCTCCAAATCAATGCAGAAATCTATATCTCTATCCGGAGGCATACCAAGCAAATCGGTTGGGAACACTTCTCTAAATTCTGACACCACCGGAATAGACTCAATAGAGGGAGACTCAACCTCAACATCCCAAATATGAGCCAAATAAGCCAAACAACCCTACCCCACTAGTTTCCTAGCCCTAATGGAGGATATGATTTTAGCTGGCTTAGGCTTGTACACCCCTTCCTACTCTAATGTTTTCCTACCGAGGATCTCTAGAGTCACAGACTTAGTATTACAATTTAACACAGCATAATAGGGGGACAACCAAGTCATGCCTAAGATTATATCAAAGTCAGTCATATCTGAAATCACCAAATCACCCCAAGTCTAAAAACCCATAAACAAGATAGGACAAGCACGATAGACATGGGTGACTATGACAGACTCTCAAACGGGGGTAGAAACATGGATGGGGGCATCAAGTATATCACAAATCATGTCAAATTCAGAGGCAAATCACACGGACACATAAGAATAAGTAGAACCTGGATATAATAATACATTAGCCATCCTGTCACATACAAGAATAGTACCTGTGATCACTGTGTCAGACACCTCTACCTCGCTCTTGCCCAGAAAGGCATAACACTGAGCCCTATCATCTTGACGGGCGATTTTCCTGCCTGGCTGCATCGTACCTCTACCTGCGTTACCATTTCCCCGACCTCCACGACCTCGCTGATTTCCTCCTCGCCCACCTTGTGGACGCCTTCGACCATTATTACCATTTCCTGAAGGTACCACTGCTCTAGTCTGCTGCTGCGCGGAATCCATCATGCATGGATGGGGACAATCTCTCCTCATATGCCCAGGTTCTCCATAGTTAAAATAAATGCGATCGAAAGATGGCATGCCACCCACCGAAGGTGCGGCTCCCTGACTATCATGAATCAAATTCTGAGGTGGAGTTCCTGAGTAATTACCTGTACAGGCGGGCACAGTGGACTGAATAGGCCGGGCTACAAGTGTTGGCCTCCCTGAACTTCTGGAGTAGGAACCCTGGAAGTTACCTGTGCTCTTAGCTTTCTTGGCCAATGCCTTAGCCTGACAGTCTCACCTCACCCCCTCCACTTTCTTCACAAAATCTGTTACCTCATTAAAAAAAAATCCTGCAGAAGTCATGTGTACAGACAATACCTATAACATAGAATTCAATCCCTTAACAAATAGACGGATCCTCTCTTCCTCAGTAATCACCAATTGCGTAGCATATCTAGACAAAGCATGGAACTTGGCCTCATAAGCAGCCACATACATACCACCTTGCTCCAAAGCCATGAACTCATCCTTCTTGCGATCTCTCAAAGTCCGGGGTACATACTTTTCCAAGACCAAAGCATGAAACTGGGTACAAGTGAGTGGGGGTAAAGTTGAAGATCTGCATTTCACATAAGCTTTCCACCACTGCATAGCCTCGCCCTGAAGTTGAAAAGTCACAAACTCTACTCCATGCTGATGGACAATTCCCAACTTATGAACCCTCTCATAACAATCTAGGATGAACTCATAGGCGTCCTCAGTCTCAGAACCATCGAACATCGGCGGTTTCAATTTAAAGAACTTAGTCAACATCTCATGCTCATTACCAGTCATAACGGGACCCAACAAAGGATGAAAGAAAGCATCAGTACCTACAGTTCCACCCACATTGGAGACAGTGATAGAAATGGGGGGGTCGGCGGGAGCTTGAGTTGTTTGCACTGCGGGAAGAACTCCAGGACCAACCAATCCTTTCCGGAACGACATCTGTTGAGCTAACACTGGGTCTAAGGGAGGAATACCTGTAGTCTCAGCCTACACCTCTTCCTCTTGTCCAACATCCTCATCATTCTCAACTTCCACATTCTCCTCTATCTCTTCGTGATACGTAGGAGGATTCCCATTTGTGGAAGCATCCTCAACAGGAGCTCCACCCCTAGCAGGCGCTACCCTTCCACGGCCTCTACCCCTTGCTCTTCCTCTACCCCTGCCTCTACCGCCACCTCTTGCTGCGGACTCCTCAGTGGGCTCATTGACGGGAGCTACGGGCCTGACACCGTTGAAGTGAGTGTTAACCATCTGTGGACAAAATAGTGAAGGAGGTTAGATACCAATTTGATTCGCCAGATACCAATTGTACCCAAGTTATAGCACGAAAGGAGTCAGGAGAAAACAGAGAGATTTCCTAAAGTTCTATAGCCTCTCGAAAAAAAGTACAGACGTCTCCGTACCGTTCTGCAAGACTCTACTAGACTCATTTTGGTACATCGAGATTAATGAACCTAGGGATCTGATACCAACTTTGTCACGACCCAGACCATCGTAATTGGAACCTACACTAACCCTCCGGTGGGAGAACCATTACTACAACCCAACTAACCATTAATCTATGCATTTAAAGATACAGAAGCAGGTTTAAATGCAGAAATAAAGTAGAGTTCCCAGAAACTGTAAAAGTCTAACGAACGATTGCGGAATTAAATGCCTAGAACCTGAAAGTCAATGTACCAAAACTCTAACAAAGAACCATAGTCTAAAAAAATGGGTACAACCCAAGCTAAACATAGGAATATCTATGAACTAGTCTAAGTCCTAATAAGATGGACTAAACAAAAAGAGAACTCAAGGCAGCCCGGAAGAACTGGCTCACCCTTGAATTCGATGACGATCACTGATCTTCTAAACGAGGTCTGTCAGTAGCCGCTTGAAGATGGCATGTACTCAACAAAGAGAGAACAAGTGTAGTATTAGTACACAACCACAGTGTACTGGTAGGATCATGCGGCTATCGCACTAAGTGCAATATAAGCAAGTCATTACAACATCATAAACATGTATACACCGAACATATACAATATCAATATCATTTCAAGATCAATGTACAATTCCACCTTCTCAACAATATGCATATGTATAAGAAGTCATTGGTCTTCTCATGAAACCCATACCCAAACAGTTAGTGTACCGGATCGTGGCACCCGTTCCAAGTTAGTGTGTCAGATCGTGATACCCATTCCAATATGTATGTCGGTACGTGACATCCGATTCCAGTTAGTGTGTAGGAACATGACACCCGCTCCATTCAACATACCACTATCACAATCACAATATACATTCTCACAATCATACAATTAAGAGGTGATTCATGGCATATAGTCATTCGTTAATACTCATTTACGATTAGTGTGATCAATAATGCAACATTCGCATACATAAATGCAATATAATGAAGCAAGAAAAAACATATATAACACAACATGAAATCATAACCATCACCTACCTCAAACAAAGCTTGAATCCCCTAAGAAACTTGATTCTGCCCCTTCCGAATTCTTTCCGGTTGTTCTTGGTCTACAAACAATAATAATAATGCGAGGATCAATAAACAAGACCTAAATACCCGGATTATAATCAATAAAGTAACCCTAGGTCGAACCCTTTATCCCCATACCCAGTTTAGGGTTTATTCCACCATAAATCTTAAATCAAAACCCTCCCCCATCGATAATTACCCAAAAAACTCAGTTCTATGAATTGCAAAATGGATTCGGGGAGTGAAAACCTTACCTTTAGCCTCAAGAATGGTGAAAAACTGTAAAGAAAACTCCTGGGTTCATTCCTTAGCTATCAAAGTCGAAAATTGAAGAATAAAACATTTTGGGGGTTTATTTCTGACTTTAAGTCGCGTCTGCCCTGCCACAGTGGTCCTCACCCCGCTACAGCGTCCCCGCCCTGGCAGAAAAATCCCGCCTTAGCGGCTTGCACAGAAACAGAGAGCTAAATTAAGAGTTCCAAACCCCCAATTCACAACACACCTTCACCCCACGGTACTCAGAAAATATTCGTTCACGCTAAGACTATTTTCAGGAGTTCCACTAACCTGAATTCAATTCCGTAAAGTCGTACGGGTTCCTTAACATCTTAGGTATCTGCTCATATGATCAAATTCATAATTTAATCTCCAGTTTGTTACCATATTTCCCTAGACCTTACTGACTCCGATTTCGTCCAAATCTGGACTAGGTTGGGAAATTTCAAGGTACTACCAAAAAGTTTTCTGGCCCAAAAATTTTCCCCGTTGGCTTTTCTATAATGACGGGAACCAGTCGTTACAGGTTTTTAAAGTGTTTTTAGGATATTTTAGGGTTTAGGGTTTAGAATTTTTTGGGGCTTGGAGTTTGGGGTTTAGGGTTAAGGGTTTTATAAATTTAGGGTTTTATAGGGTTTTTTTTTAGCATTCGAGGTTTTAAGATTTTTAGGGTTTTTTAGGTTTAGGGTTTTATATCAGTTTTTTGGGTTGCTTTAGGTTTATGGTTTCATAGGGTTTCTTTTGGTTTAGGGTTTAGGTTTTCTTAGGGTTTAGGGTTTTAGGTTTAGGGGTTCTTAAATGATTTTTACGATTAGGGTTGCTTAGGATATTTTAGGTTTAGGGTTTTTTTAGGGTTTGTATTTGAGCTTTAACTGTATTTAGGTTTATCTTTTTTCTTTATTTGTTATTGAGGTTTTTAGGGATTAGGGTTTCATGGGGTTTAGGGTTTCATAAGGTATATGGTTTAGGGTTTCTTAGGGATTAGGGTTTAAGATTTTGGATTTTTTAGAGTTTAGGGTTTAGGATTTTTTATGATAATGATTTTTTAGGGTTTTTAGGGATTTTCAAGTTATTTAGGTTTTAGGGTTTTTGAACGGTTATTAGGGGTTTTTAAGTTTTTTTATATGGTTTAGGATTTAGAGTTTAAGGTTTCTTAGTGTTTCTTAGGATTTAGGGTTTAGTGTTTCTTAGGATTTAGGGGTTCTTAGGGTTTAGGGCTTAGGGTTATTTAAAGATTTTTTGTTTTAGGGTTTGTAAAGTTTTTTTTTGTTTTTTTTAAGATTTAGGGATTTTTAGGCTAAGGGTTTTTAGGGTTTAGGGTTTCTTAGGGTTTAGGGTTTTTTAGGTTAAGGGTTTTTAAAGGTTTTAAGGATTTTTTAGGGTTTAGGGTTTAGGATTTATTAGGGTTTATGGTTTTTTAGAATTTTTTAGGTTTAGGATTTTTTTTAGGGTTTTTTAGGGTTTCGGTTTAGGGCTTATGTTTTTTAGGGTTTTTTAAGTTTAGGGGTTTAGAGGTTATTTTAGGGCTTTTTAGGTTCAGTGTTTTTGAAGTATTTTTAGGTTTTTTTTTAGGGTTTAGGGTTTCTTAGGGTATATGGTTTAGGCTTTCTTAGGGATTATGGCTTAAGGTTCTGGGTTTTTTATGTTTACAATTTAGCGTTTTTTTAATCTTAGGATTTTTAGGGGTGTTTAGGGTGTTTGAGGTTTAGGGGTTTTCAAGTTTTTTAGGGTTTAGGGGTTTTGAAGGGTTAATAGGGTTTTTAAATTCTTTTTATTGTGTTTAGGATTTAAGGTTTAAGGTTTCTTAAAGTTTATGATTTAAGGTTTCTCAGTGTTTCTTATGATTTAGGGTTTAGTATTTCTTAGGATTTAGGGTTTTTACGGGTTTAAGGCTTATGGTTTTTAAGAAAAAAAAATTCTAGGGTTTTTTAAGGTTTTTAGGGTTTATTTTTAGGTTTAGGATTTTTTTAGGTTAAGGGTTTTTAGGGTTTAGGGTTTCTTAGAGTTTAGGGTTTCTTAGGTTTAGGGTTTCTAAAGGTTTTTTAGAGTTTAGGTTTTTTTTTAGGATTAGGGCTTTTTAGGCTTTAGGTTTAGGGCTTATGTTTATTATGGTTTTCTTAGGTTTAGACATTTAAAGGTTTTTTACGATTTTTTAGGTTTAGTGTTTTTAGGGTTTCTTAAGGTCTATGGTTTTATAGGGTTTAGGGTTTCTTAAGGTTTATGGTTTTATAAGGTTTCTTAGGGTTTAGGGTTTCATAGGGTTAAGGGTTAAGGCTTTTAGGTTTAGAATTTTTAAAGGCTTTTTGGGATTAAGGAGTTAGGGCTAAGGGTTTTTTTAGGTTTAGGGTCTTTTTAGGGTTTTTTAGGTTTAGCTTTTTTTTAATAGGTTTTTAGGTTTTTTTATTGTTTAGGGTTTCTTAGGGTTTAGGGTTTCTTAGGGAATATGGTTTAAGGTTTCTTAGGGATTAGGGTTTCTTAGGGCATATGGTTTAAGGTTTCTTAGGGATTAGGGTTTAAGGTTTTAGGTTTCTTAGAGAGGTTTGGGGTTTTTAAGAGTTTCTTATGGTTTAAGGTTTAGGGCTTAGGGTTTTTTTTGGTTTCAGATTTTTTAAGAGTTTTTGTGGTTTTAAAGGATTTTTTATGATTAAGGTCTTTAAAGGTTTTTTAGTGTTTAACCTTTCTTAGGGTTTCTTAAGGTTTAGCATTTCTTAGGGTGTAGGATTTAGGGTTTCTTAGGGCTTAGAGTTTAGGGTTGCTTAGGCTTTATGGTTTTTGGTTTAGGGGTTTTTCGGACTTTTTAGGGTTTACGGTTTAGGGCCTAGGGTATTTTAAGAATTTTTTAGGTTTAAGGTTTTTAAAGGTACTTAGGATTTTTTTTAGAGTTTTTTAGGTTTAGGGTTTTTAAAGGTTTTAAGGGTTTTTTATGGTTTAGGGTTTCTTCGGGTTTAGGGTTTCTTAGGGTTTAGGGTTTAGGGTTTTTTAGGTTTTTAAAGGGTTTTTTAGGTTTTTTAAGGTTTTTTTAGGATTTAGGGTTTCTTAGTGTAACGACCGGTTCCCGTCGTTATAGAAAAGCCAACGGGGAAAAATTTTGGATCGAAAAACTTTTTGGTAGTATCTTGAAATTTTCCAACGTAGTCCAGAATTAGACGAAATCAGAGTCAGTGAGGTCTAGGACAATCTGGTAACAAACGGGAGATCAAATTATGAATTTGATCATATGAGTATATATATAAGACGTTAAGGAACCCGTACAACTCTACGAAATCAAATTCGGGCGAGTATAACTCTCGAAATTGATCTTAGTGTGAACGGGTATTGTCTAAGTGTCGTAGGTTGAAGGTGTTTTTTGAAATGGGGGTTTGAAACTCAATTCCCAACATTCTGTCTCCGCCATAGCCGCCAGAGGGGGAATAGTGCTGCAAGGGCAGGGCCGACGCGACTTAAGTCAGAAATAAACCTCAAAACGTAAGCAAGTTTCAACTTTGAGATCTAAGGAACGAACTCAGGTGTTTTCTTGACAGCTTTTCACCATTCTTGAGGCTAAAGGTAAAGTTTTCACTCCTTGAATCCATTTTTTGATCCGTAGAATCTTGTTTCTTGGGTAATTATCGATGGGGGAGGGTTTTAATCTAGGATTTATGATGGAAAAAGCCCTAATCTGCGTATGGGGATCAAGGGTTTGACCTAGGGTTGATGTTATTAAGTATAATCCACGTATTTAGGTCTTGTTTATTGATCCTCGCATTATTATGATTGTTTGTAGACCAAGAACAAGCGGAAAGAATCCGGAAAGGGAAGAATCAAGTTTCTTAGAGGATTCAAGCTTTGTACGAGGTAGGTGATGGTTGTGATTTCATGTTGTGTGATATATGTTTGTACTTGCTTCATTATATTGTATGTATGTGTGCGAATGTTGCATTATTGATCACACTAATCGTAAATGAATATGAACGAATAACTATATGCCATGAATCACCTCTTAATTGTATGATTGTGAGAATGTACATTGTGATTGTGGTATGTTGATTGGAGCAGGTACAACGATCCGGTACACTAACTAATTGGCATCGGATGTCACGTACCGACATAAATATTAGAACGGGGTCACGATCCGACACACTAACTTGAAACAGGTACCACGATCCGATACACTAACTGTTTGGGCATGGGTTCCATGAGAGAACTAATGACTTGTTGTATATGCATAATTGTTGAGTATGTGAAATTGTACGTTGTTCATTAGTGATATTGATATTGTATATGTTCGGTGTATGCATGTTTATGATGTTGTAATGACTTGCTTATATTGCACTTAGTGGGATAGCCGCGTGATCCTACCAGTACACTGTGGTTGTGTACTGATACTGCACTTGCTCTTTCTTTGTTGAGTATAGGGAATCTTCAAGCGGCTACTGATAAACCTCGTTTAGAAGATCAGTGATCGTCATCGAATTCAAGGGTGAGCCATTTCTTCCGGGCTGCCTTGTGTTCTCTTTTTGTTTAGTCCATCTTATTCGGACTTAGACTAGTTCATTAGCTATTCCTATGTTTAGTTTGGGTTGTACCCATTTCCTTTAGACTTTTGTTTCATTGTTAGAGTTTTGGTATATTGACTTTCAGGTTCTAGGCATTATTTCCGCAATCGTTTGTTAGACTTTTAGAGTTTATGGGAGCTCTACTTTAGTTCTGCATTTAAACCTGCTTCTGTATCTTTAAATACTTAGTTTTGAGGTTAGTTGGTTAGTAGTTATGGTTCTCCCACCGGAGGGTTAGGTGTTGGTGCCAATCACGATGGTCTCGGTCGTGACACTTAGGGTTTAGGGTATATGATTTTTTTAGGATTTAGGGTTTAGGGCTTATGTTTTTAGGGTTTTTTAGGTTTAGGGGTTTAAAGGTTTTTTTAGGGGTTTTTAGGTTTAGGACTTTTAAAGTGTTTTTAGGGTTTAGGGTTTCTTTGGATTTAGGGTTAAGGGTTTCATTGGGCTTGGGGTTTGGGTTAAAGGTTTTATAAATTTATGGTTTTTTGTAAGGTTTAGGGTTAAAGGTTTTATAAATTTAGGATTTTTTGTAGGGTTTTTTATGTTTTTTTTTAGGATTTGAGCTTTTAAGTTTTTTTTTCTAAGGTTTTTTAGGCTTAGGGTTTTATATGGTTTTTTAGGGATGCTTTTTTTAAAATATATAAATAAAAATAAATTACCCTATCTTATCTCTGGGCAATGTTGTATTAAGCAAAAAGATACAAAGGGGGCTGGGCCTGACCTCAAATACAACACATTTTGAGTGATCACATCAACATAAAAGTTGGCCTTGTCAAATTTGGATCGAATACAAGGCATTTTCCACTTATCAAGTTGAAAGGGGCCTGTAGAGGTTCTGTGAAAATCAAAATAGGAATATACAACTTGATTTTGGTCGGTGGTTGAGGCTAGTTTTGCCAAACTATCAGCTACTTGATTGCACTCCCGATAGCAGTGCTTCACTTCAAAATTTGTCGCATTCTTGATCTTTAGCTTCTTACCGATGATGTGTTTCAGCTTCCTATTGTTGAAGTTATGGTTAGCAACCATATCAACAATCACCATTGAATCGAGTTCCAGGATGAAGTCAGTGTACCCTTGATGATAACACCATTTCACTGCAAACTCGGCTGCAAGGGCCTCTGCGCTATTATTGTTGTTGCATTGAACTGAGACGGCAAAAACCATAATTAATTCTCCCTGGTGATCTCTCATAATACCTCCAATTCCTTCTTTGCCGCTATCAAATAGGTAACTTCTGTCCGTGTTAACCTTTAGCCTTCCAACGGGAGGCCTTTCCCATTTGACTTGTATCCTTTTTGTAGTAGGTCTCAATCTCTCCACAGTGCTGCAGATTGTTGGCCAATGATTGACGTCTCTAATTGGAGGGTAAAATTTGTTTACTACCTCTTTGATGGTCCAAATTCCCTGCAATATCATTCTTTGCATAAAAAGCTATCTTTGATTTCCATATTTGCATGAGCATATCTGTTTCCAAAGCTCCCAACAAACGATGATTGGCGTAACCTGCAAAATAAGTTTATGAATATCATTAGTGCACTTCTCTTCCAATAATCTTTTGAAAATTTCAGGTATTGGTAGATCTATATGTTTAATCCCTAGGGCATTGCCGAAAAAATTCCATATTTGATGAGCAGCTTTACTTTCAACAAAAAAATGTTGAATAGTTTCACGTGTAGCATTCCTGCAACAAATACACATAGATTTTGTCAGTTCCGAATCTACTGATTGTGTCATCAAAGGGGACTTTTTTCTTCAAGATCCTCCAATTAAGAAAAGATATCTTAAAAGGGATTCTATTGTGCCAAAGATTATCGAAGAAAGGATTTTTTATTCCGGAGGCTCTAATTGTTTGCCAGGAACTTTTATTGGAGAAAACACCATCATTTGTGAGTTGCCAAAATGGGAAGTCTTGTTCATTTTTGTCACCAATTTCAAGTTGAGCAATGTATTGAGCCATATGTAAAGGAAGAGCAGTGAGAAGTTTAGTCATATTCCAATCATTATAATTGAAGAAAGCATTAACATTGAGTCTCAACATTACTCCTAATTTTCATGAGACTTTTCCAAGTGTGAGAGTCAGCCGAAACCGGAACTTTTTTGACACAATGAGCTCTTTTGCAATATTTTTTTCGAAGGTACTTAGCCTAGAGAGAAGGGTGTGTTCTCAATCTCCACCATATTTTCACCGTGTGAGAATCAGCGATTTCTTCCATTTTTCTGATATCAATACCTCCCTCATCTTTAGGTAAACACAACTTTTTCCAAGACACTCAGTGATATTTATTTTTACCTTCAGAGGCCCCGAAAGAAAGTTTGCAAAATGCTTTTCCATAAGGTTCAAAACACCCTTAGGTGGTCTCATAGCCGACATGATGTAAACTGGAAGAGATTGCAAAACATGTTTAATAAGAATTAATTTTCCTCCATACGAGAGCATATTGCTCTGCCAACCATTCAACTTTTTCACAATATTGGCCAACATCCCGTCAAAGAGGTCTCCATTTTTTCTCCCATAGTAGATAGGATATCCAAGGTAGGTAAAAGGAATTTTTTTATCCATATATCATGAGACCATCCTCATTCTGTTGATCCTATAAGCCTAGGTATTTGGGGAATTGATGAAAAAGCTTTTGTTGTCATTAACATTTTGTTCCGAAGCTTTATTGTTACCTCCACAGAATATAATGATATCGTCAGCATAAGCAAGATGGTTAATAATAGGCCCTCTTGTATCCATTGTGAAAGATTTAAAATGTTCATTATGATTAAGGATATTGAGAGACCTAGACAAAACCTCTGCTGCAATAATAAAAAGGGAGGGAGAACGTGGATCACCTTGTTTCAGATCTCAAGTTGAAGTGAAAAAACCACTTCGATTACCATTAAGAATAATAGAGTACCACACTCCTGCCAATAAGTTTCCAATGATATTTAGCCAAATATCTGAAAAGCCAAACTTTTTCATGACAGCCATTAGGAAATCCCAAGACATCCTATCATATGCTTTTTCCATATCCAACTTGATAACCATATTGCCTACTTTATTATACTGTTTGATACGGTGGATAATTTCTTGGGCCAACATAACATTCTCTGTGATGAGCCTACCTTTGACAAAGCCACTTTGATTCTCAGGGATAAGTTTCTCAAGAAGAGGATTCAATCTAATAGAGAGGATCTTAGAAATAATCTTGCATGAGAAATTAGTTAAACTAATCGGTCTAAAATCAGAGAAGCTAACTGGAGGATATATTTTAGGAATAAGGACCAGGCAGGTATGAGTGAAAAAATTTGTAAGTTTCTTGCCATTGAAAAAATATTGAAAAAAATTCTTAACATCATTGGAAATAATGTTCCAACATTTGTGATAAAAGGCACCATTATAGCAGTCAGGTCCTGCAGAACTTGTAGAACTCATGCTAAAAACAGCATTCTTAATCTCCTCTATATTAGGCATCGCAGTAATATATGCATTATCCTCCTCAGTGATATATTGTGAATGCATTCAGTGATTCTGGCATCTGTAAAACTATGGGGGATATTAAAAAGATGTTCAAAATGGTAGGTGGCAGCATCAAATATACCTTTATCACCTTGGATCTACATGTCTCTATGATCTTTAATATTGTGGATATGAAGCTTCCTCCTTCTTTCCCTCATAGCACTGTGAAAATATTTAGAATTTTTATCCCCCTCTTCAAACCATTCTATTTGAGCTTTTTGTTTCAATAAGTTCTCTTGCATGGTCATCCATCTAATGTACTCGGCTTGTCCTTTATGAATCTCTTCTCGACAGACCTCGCTATTATGTATGAGGTCTTGTTCTTCTAAGTAGTGAAGCTTCTCTTCCCAAATCTTAACCTGGTCAAACAAATTTCCAACAACTTCTCTGGACCAAGTACTAAGATTTTTGCTAAGCATTTTGAGTTTAGATTGAAGCCTCCACATAGGGTTACCAATGACATTGGTGTTCCAAGACTGTTCCACTAGCTGCATAAAAGTAGATTGATCAGCCCAAAAATCTAAAAACTTGAAATATTTGATACTTACCTGCTGGTCATTGTGGAAGTTGATAAAAAGAGGCCTATGATCTGAACTTGTTCTTCCAAGATGATTAACTTGATTGGTGTGTAAAATCTGAGCCCAGACATCATTAATAAACATTCTGTCTAGACTCTTCCAATTTTTTTTTCATGGCTTCCTATTGTTACACCATGTGAATTTTGGATCACTAAATCCCAGGTCTACGACTTCACAAGCATCCATACAAGAGCTAAAATCCAAGCTATCTCTCATTCTATGTGTGTTGCCACCCATTTTCTCCTCGAGATCCAAGATGACATTAAAGTCACCCCCAATGCACCAAGGACCTTTAATCATATTGTGGACATTATTAAGATCCATCCAGAGCTCCTATCTTTCACCTGAGGTGCATTTTGCATAAACAGTTGTAACATACAAATCACAATTAGAGGGACTGTAAAACTTTTTAATGGTAATTTGTTGGTCGGTGTTAGAAACAATCATAGTCTGGTGATTCCCCTTCCAAAAGATCCACATTTGGCCATTTTTATTGGAGATGCAGTGTTGATATCCCAAGAATTTCATGTAACGGTTGATCTTCGTCATGTTTACAAAGAGCTCCATGATAACAGTAAGATCTACCTTATTGATTTGAATAAGTTTTTTAAGCCTATGAATGGCTTTTATGCACTTAACACCCCTAATATTCCAAAAAATGGAACTAATCATTGATAACAAGGAGATAGATCAGTTAGTGCTTCCCTTCGTAGTAGGGAGAGTAGATTTTTCATTATTTTTCTTGTTGTTTTTCCCCTGTTTATTTATGTTTTTCTTAGCAGGGGAGAAACCATCATCGTTGCTATTATCAAAGGCCTCATATTGAAGTTGATCCTCAGGAATATTAATAGTTACTCTGTTAGGAGAGGTAACATCAACATGTTGATGCACAATCTTTTGTTGGTGATCTTTGTGTTGGTGATTCTTTCTCTTGTTGTATTCTTGAGAACATTTGTGGGTTTCACGATGGTCTTCGAGTTACTAACAAGGCTCTTATTCAGGTCAACAATCAGATTAATAGCAGGGAGATCTTTGATATTTGGGGAAATGCTTACTGATTCCATTCATGGTTCTGGTAATTCAGATGTTTCGGTTCCTGAAGCCCTTTTTCACGAGTGCTATGTTCCTGTAGAGTATTAATATTACTGGATTCTTGTACTACTTCCTTGGGGTGGTCATGATCGTCTTCGACTTGAATGTGCTCTTGAATAGAACTACTGTCTTGTCGCTCAGATTGGTCATCCTTATGATCTGTGTTGATTCTAATTTGCTCAACAATGTGTTCTTCAATCTGTGAGGGTTCTTTTAATTTCCTGGCCTTCCTTCTTTTGTTCTTCTTCTTGGTAGGCTGAATGATCTTGAGAAGCATACTAGGCTTTTTGGTGGGAATACTCCTCTTTTTACTCTTTTTGTTCTTCTCGGCTTGGTAGTTGGGTCTAGATTGAGTCTTCTTATTTGTAGCCGCGGTGATATGTCCACTCTGTTGGTTTTCTTCTTTTTCAACATGGTGGATTTTTGATTCATCCTTTGCATTACCAGAGCACTCATTATGGTTAGAGCTTGTATCCTTCTCTTTAATTCCCACACGAGCATCCTCTCCGCTAGAGTTTTTGGCTTTGTTAGCCTCCTCCCTCTTAGAGCTTGTATCCTTTTCTTTACTGTCCTCACGAGCATCCTCTCTGCTAGAGTTTTTGGCTTCGTTAGCCTCCTCCATCTTAGCGCTTGTATCCTTCTCTTTACTTTCGTCATGAACATCCTCTCCGTTAGAGTTTTTGGTATTGTTAGCCTCCTCCCTCTTAGCATCAACACTTTTTTTCCTCTCAAAAACTCGACAGTTACTCAACATATGTCCAAGTTTTTTACTATGTTTGCAGTATTTTAAGATGCCCTCATATTCCAACTTTTGATAGTATCCCCTAAGAGGTGAGTTATCATTTTCGAAGCCAATCCAAACAGATTCTGGTTGGGGCATGAGAAGGTCAATCTCAACCCTGACCTTGGCCATGCTCGGCCTAGTTCTTCCCCTCGTAGCCAAGTCCATTTCTAAAGGAGTACCAACATTGCTAACAATCTGTTTTATGTATGCCCAAGTGTGTAGATGAAATGGAATATTAGAAAGGATAACCCATACCAAGGCAATAGGGAAATCCTCCTCCGGCTTGAAGTCCGGAGTCCATTTTTGCAGCCACATTTGTTGACCTTCAATCTCAATGACTCATTTGTACCAAACCGAATTGAAGTCCTCCTCGTTGGTATAATTAAGGAAAACATTATAAGTGTCATAAACAACAATTTTTGCCGTTCCTTTGAGTGAGATGAGTTTCTGCTTAATGTTTATGGTTTTATAGGGTTTCTTAGGGTTTAGGATTTAGGGTTTCTTAGGGGTTAGAGTGTAGGGTTTCTTAGGGTTAAGGTTTTATGGATTTAGGTTTAGGGCTTTTAAAGGTTTTTTAGGATTTAGGGTTTAGGACTTAGGATTTTTTAAGTATAAGGTTTTTTAGGGTATTTGCTTGAGTTTTTAACTGTTTTTAGGTTTAGCTTCTTTTTTTTATTGGTTTCAGGAGTTTTTTAGGGTTTAAATTTTCTAAGGGTTTAGGGTTTCTTAGGGTATATGGTTTAGGGTTTCTTAGAGATTAGGGTTTAAGGTTTTGGGTTTTTTAGAGTGTAGGGTTTAGGATTTTTTAAGTTTAGGATTTTTTAGGTTTAGGGGTTTTCATGTTTTTTTAGGGTTTAGGGTTTCTGAAGGGTTACTATGTTTTTTTTATTGGGTTTAGGGTTTCTTAAGGTTTCTTAGGATTTAGGGTTTATTGTTTCTTAGGATTTAGGGTTTATGGTTTCTTAGTGTTTCTTAAGTTTAGGGTTTAGGGTTTTTGAAGGTTTTTTTAGGGTTTTAAGGGTTCTCTTAGGTTAAGGTTTTTTTTTAAGGTTTAGGATTTGAAAGGTTTTTAAGGTTGTTTTTTAGGGTTTATGTTTTTTTTTAAGGATTTTTTAGGTTTAGGGTCTTTTAGGCTTTAGGTTTTAGGGCTTATGTTTTTAGTGTTTTTTAGGTTTAGGGGTTTAAAGGTTTTTTTAAGGGTTTTCTAAGTTTAGTGTTTTTAAAGTGTTTTTAGAGGATTTTAGGGTTTACGGTTTTTTAAGTTTTAGTGTTAAGGGTTTCTTTGGAATTGAGGTTTAGGGTTTAGGGTTTTATAAATTTAGGATTGTTTAGGGTTTAGGGCTTAGTTTTTTCTTTATGGATTTTTAGGATTCAGGGTTTTAAGGGTTTTTTAGGTTTTCTTATTTTTTTAGGGTTTCTTAAGGTTTATGATTTCATAGGGTTTCTTCGAGCTTAAGGTTTAGGGTTTGGTAGGGTTTCTAAGGGTTTAGGGTTTAGGGTATCTTAGGATTTCTTAGGATTTTGGGTTTATGATTTTTTAATGGGTTTTTAGGGTTTAGAGTGTAGGACTTATGTTGTTTTAGGGTTATTTATGTTTTTAGGGGTTTTAGGATTTTTTAGGGGTTAAGGTTTCTTAGGGTTTAGGATTTGTTAAGGTTTAGGATTTCCTAGCGTTTCTAAGGGTTTATGGTTTTAGGGTTAGGATTTTTAAGGGTTGTTAGGATTTAGGGCTTAGGTTTTTCTAAGGGGTTTTAGAGGTTTTAAAGGGCTTTTGAGGAATTTTTAGGTTTAGGATTTTTTATATGCTTTTAGAGTTTTTTAGGGTTTACGGTTTCTTAGGGTTTATGATTTCTTAGGGTTAAGGGTTTAGGGTTTCTTAGGGTTTAGGGTTTTGGGGTTAGGGTTTCTTAGGGTATAATGTTTAGGGGTTCCTAAGGTTTCTAATTAGGGCTTAGGGTTTAGGGGTTTGTAGGGTTTCTTAGGGCTTAAGGCTCAGGGCTTAGAGTTTAGGGTTTAGGGTTTTTTAGGTTTAAGGTTTTTAGAGTTTTTTAGGGTATACACTTTAGGGTTCAAGGCTTAGAATTTTTTAGGGATTTTTAGATTTAGGAATTTTGAAGGTTTTTAAGGGTTTTAGGGTTTCTTAGAATTTAGGGTTTAGCATTTAGGGCTTAGGATTTTTTTAATGATTTTTTATGTTCAGGGTTTCTAAATATTTTAAGGGTATTTAAAGATTTTTAAGGGTTTGGATTCTTAGGAATCAGGGTCTAATGTTATTTAAGGTTTTAAAGGCTTTTTTAGGGTTTAGGGTTCTTAAGGTTAAGTGTTTTGGGTTTCTTACGATTTCTTAGGGTTTAGGGTTTTTAAGGATTTAGGGATTAGGGCTTAGGTTTTTTTAGGGTTTAGAGGTTTTTTTTGTGTTTTTTAGGTTTAGGTTTTTTTAGACTTTAGGGTTTAGGGCCTAGGTTTTTTTTATGGTTTTTTAGGTTTAGGGTTTTTTAAGGTTTTATAGAGTTTTTTTAGGTTTAGAGTTTTTAGAGGTTTTTTAAAGTTTTGGGTTTTTGGTTACTTATGGTAACAGTTTAGGGTTTTGTAGGGCTTAGGGTTTCTTAGTGTTTAGGTTAATGATTTTTTAGGGCTTTTTTTAATTTAGAGTTTAGGGATTAGGGTTTTTAGGGTTTTTTGAGGATTTTTTTTGGGGGGCGTTTTAGGTTTAGGGTTTTTAGGCTGTTTTTCGAGTTTTTTTTTAGGTTTTAAGGTTTCTTAGGGTTTAGGGTTTCATAGGGTTTAGGATTTTTAAAGGTTTTTTAGGATTTAGGGTTTCCTAGGATTTTATAGGGTTTAGGATTTTAGGTTTAGGGGTTTTAGGGTTTTTTTAGGGTTTTTAAGGAGTTTTTTGTTTTAGATTTTTTTTTAGGGTTTTAGAGATTTTTAGGGTGAAGGATTTCCTAGGGCTTAGGATTCCTTAGGTTTTAGGGTGAAGGGTTTATTTGGGCTTGAGGTTTAGGGTTTAGGGTTTAGGGTTTAGGGTTTTATAAATCTAGGGGTTTCTTAGGGTTTTTTTTAGTGTTTAGGGCTTAGGGTTTTTTTTCCAGTTTTTTTAGGATTCGGGGTTTTAAGGTTTTTCTAGGGTTTTATATGATTTTTAGGGTTGCTTAAGGATTATGGCTTCATAGGGTTTCTTAGGGTTTAGGGTTTCTTAAGTTTAGGGTTTCCTAGGATTTTATAGGCTTTAGGATTTTAGGGTTAGGGTTTTTTAAGGAGTTTTTAGTTTTAGGTTTTTTTATAGAGTTTTAGGGATTTTTAGTGTTTAGGGTTTCCTAGGGCTTAGGATTCCTTAGGGTTTAGGGATTCTTAGGGTTTAAAGTTAAGGATTTCTTTGGGCTTGAGGTTTAGGGTTAAGGGTTTTATAAATCTAGGGGTTTTTTACGGTTTTTTTAGTGTTTAGGGCTTAGCATTTTTTTTTCCTGTTTTTTAGGATTCGAGGTTTTAATGTTTTTCTAGTGTTTTATATGGATTTTAGGGTAGCTTAAGTATAATGGTTTCCTAGGGTTTCTTATGATTTAGGGTTTCTTAGGGTTTAGGGTTTCTTAAGTTTAGGAATTTTTAGGTGTTTTTTAGGGTTTTTTTGATTTAGAGTTTTTCAAGTTTTTTGGGTTTAGGGTTTTTTAAGGTTTATTAGGGGTTTTCTAGTTTTTTATTGGTTTAGGATTTAGGGTTTCTTAAGGTTTAGGGTTTCTTAAGGTTTAGGGTTTAAGGTTTCTTAGTGTTTCTTAGGATTTCGAGTTTAGGGTTTCATAAGGCTTAGAGTTTAGGATTTGTGGTTTAGGGTTTTTTAGGATTTATGGTTTAGAGTATTTTTAAGGGTTTAGGTTTTAGGACTTGGGGGTTTTTAAGGGTTTTTTTAGGTTTTGGGTTTTTTCAAAAGGTTATTACGGTTATTTAGGTTTAGGGTTTTAGGGATTTTTAGGGTTTGGAGTTTCTTAGGGTTTAGGGTTTAGGGTTTCTTAGCATTTTGGTTTTAAGGTTTTGTAGAATTTCTTAGGGCTTAGGGCTTAGGGTTGCTTAGGGTTTAGGATTTAGGGCTTAGGTTTTTTAGGTTTAGGGTTTTATAAGGTTTTTGGCATTTTTTAGGTTAAGGTTTTTAAAGATTTTTTTAGGATATAGGGTTTTAAGGTGTTTTAAAGGGTTTTCTTTGGTTGAGGGTTTCTTAGGGTTTAGGTTTTCTAAGGGTTTCTTAAGGTTTAGGGTTTCTTATGGCTTGGAGTTACGGTTTAGGGTTAAAGGTTTTTTAGGGTTCGAGGTTTTTTAGGTTTAGGGTTTTAAGAGTTTATGGATTAGGTTTTTTAGGGTTTAGGGTTTTAGGTTTAGGGTTTTTCCATTTGAGGGTTTAGGATTTTAAGTTTAGGGTTTTTTTTTATCATTGTTTAGGTTTAGGGTTTAGGGTTTAGGGCTTAGGGTTTTTTTGTGTTTTTTAGGTTTAGGGTTTATGAATTTTTAGGATTTAGGATTTAGGGCTTAGGGGGTTTTATGGATTTTTTAGGTTTAGGGTTTCTGAAAGGTTTTTAGGGTTTAGGGTGTAGGGATTTTTTTAGGATTTTTTAAGTTTAGGATTTTTGTATGGTTTTTAGTTTTTTTTTTTAGTGTTTAGGGTTTTGTAGGGTTTAGGTTTTCTTAGGGTATAGGGTTTCTTAGGGTATAGGATTTTTGGTTTAGGGGTTTTTAGGGTTTAGGGTTTACGGCTATGGTTTTAGTGAGGTTTAGGGTTTTAGGTTAACGGTTTTATTTAGGGTTTAAGGCTTCAGATTTGTAAAGGTTTTTTATGCTTTTTAGGATTTAGGATTTCTTAGGGTTTAGGGTTTCTAAGGGTTTAGGGTTTTTAGGGTTTAGGATTTAGGGTTTCTTAGGGTTTAGTGTTTCTAAGGGTTTAGGGTTTCTTAGGGTTTACGATTGAAAGTTTCTTAGGGTTTAGAGTTTAGGATTTAGGGTTTTGGGATTAGGTGTTAGGGTTTTAGGTTTAGGGTTTTTTAGAGTTTCTTATGGTTTAAGGGTTGGGGCTCAGGGTTTTTTAGGTTTATGGGCTTTTAAGGTTTTTTTTAGTGTTTTTAAAGTTTTTTATGTTTAAGGTCTTTAAAGTTTTATTGTGGTTTAGGGTTTATGAGGGTTTAGTGTTTCTTAAGGTTTAGAATTTTCTAGGGTTTAGGATTTAGGGTTTCTTAGGGCTTGGGGTTTACGGTTATTTAGGTTTTAGGGTTTTATGGTAAGGATTTTTTAGGACTTTTTAGGGTTTAGGGTTTTTTAAGAATTTTTTAGTCTTAGGGTTTTTTAGGTTTATGGTTTTTTTAAGTTTAGGATTTTTAAAGGTTTTTAAGGGTTTTTTAGGGTTTAGGATTTCATAGGTTTTAGGGTTTAGAGTTTTTTAGGTTTAGGGTTTTAATGGTTTTTTAGGGTTTAGCATTTCTTAGGGCTTAGCAATTCTTAGGGTTTAGGATTTAGGGTTTCTTAGGGTTTAAGGTTTCTTAGGCTTTAGGGTTTTAGGGGGCTTTTAGGACTTTTTAGGGTATAGGGTTTTTAAGAATTTTTTAGGTTTAAGGTTTTTAAAGGTACTTAGGATTTTTTAAAGTTTTTTTGGTTTAGGGTTTTTAAAGGTGTATTAGGGTTTAGGATTTCTTAGGGTTTAAGGTTTTTTAGGTTTAGGGTTTTAAGTATTTTTAAGGGTTTAGGTTTTATTTTTTTAGGATTTTTAGGTTGAGGGATTTCTTAGTGTTTTTTAGTATTTAGGGTTTAGGACTTATGCTTTTTAGAGTTTAGGGTTTATTTTTTTTTAGAACTTTTTAGGTTTAGGGCTTTCTTAGTGTTTTTTAGGATTTAGGGTTTATGGCTTATCTTTTTTAGGGTTTTTATAGGTTTAGGGGTTTAAAGTATTTTTAGGTTTTTTTTTTAGGTTTAGGGGTTTTAAAGTGTTTTTAGGATTTTTTAGGGTTTAGGGTTTCTTAGGGTTTAGGTTTCTTAGGGTTTAGGGTTTCCTTGGGCTTGGGGTTTAGGGTTAAGGGTTTTATAAATTTAGGGTTTTATAGGGTTTTTTTAATGTTTTTTTTAGGATTTGAGGTTTTAAGATTTTTAGGGTTTTATATGGGTTTTTAGGGTTGCTTAAGGTTTATCATTTCACAGGGTTTCTTTTGGTTTAGGGTTTAGGTTTTCTTAGGGTTTAGAATTTCTTAGGGTTAAGAGTTTAGGATTTTAGGTTTCGGGTTTTTAAATGATTTTTAGGATTAGGGTTTATGTCTTAGGATATTTTAGGTTTAGGGTTTTTATTTGAGCTTTAACTATTTTTTAGGTTTAGCTTCTTTTTTTTATTTGTTTTTGGGGTCTTTAGGGTTTAGGGTTTCACAGGGTATATGGTTTAGGGTTTAAGATTTTGGGTTTTTTAGAGTTTAGGATTTAGGATTTTTTATGTTTATGATTTTTAGGGTTTTTAGGGACCTTCAAGTTTTTTAGGGTTTAGGGTTTTTGAAGGCTTATTAGGGGTTTTTATGTTTTTTTATATAGTTAAGGATTTAGGGTTTAGTGTTTCTTAGGATTTAGGGGTTCTTAGGGTTTAGGGCTTAGGGTTATTTAAGGATTTTTTGTTTTAGGGTTTGTAAAGGTTTTTTGTGTTTTTTTTTTAGGTTTAGGGATTTTTAGGCTAAGGGTTTTTAGGGTTTATGGTTTCTTAGGGTTTAGGATTTTTTAGGTTAAGGGTTTTTAAAGGTTTTAAGTGTTTTTTAGGGTTTAGGGTTTAGGATTTCTTACGGTTTATGGTTTTTTAGAATTTTTTAGGTTTTGGGATTTTTAGGGTTTTTTAGGCTTTCGGGTTTAGGGCATATGTTTTTTAGGGTTTTTTAAGTTTAGGGGTTTAAAGGTTTTTTTAGGTATAGTGTTTTTGAAGCGTTTTTAGGGTTTTTTTTTTAGGGTTTAGGGTTTTTTAGGGTATATGGTTTAGGGTTTCTTAGGGATTATGATTTAAGGTTTTGGGTTTTTTAAGTTTAGGGTTTAGGGTTTTTAGGGGTTTTTAGGGTGTTTTAGTTTTAGGGGTTTTGAAGGGTTATTAGGGTTTTTTAATTTTTTTTTATTGGGTTTAGGATTTAAGGTTTAAGGTTTCTCGGTGTCTCTTAGGATTTAGGGTTTTTTATGGAATTTTTGTTCTAGGGTTTTTAAAGGTTTTTAGGATTTTATTTTTAGGTTTAGGGTGTTTTTAGGTTAAGGATTTTTAGGGTTTAGAGTTTCTTAGAGTTTAGGATTTTTTAGGTTTAGGGTTTCTAAAGGTTTTTTAGAGTTTAGGGTTTAGGGTTTCTTAGGGTTTAGGGTTTTTTTAGGATTAGGGGATTTAGGGTTTTTTAGGCTTTAGGTTTAGGGCTTATGTTTATTAGGGTTTTTTTAGGTTTAGGGGTTCAAAGGTTTTTTAGGATTTTTTAAGGTTTCTTAGGGATTAGGGTTTAAGGTTTTGGGTTTTTTTAGAGAGGTTTGGGGTTTTTAAGAGTTTCTTATGGTTTAAGGTTTAGGGCTTAGGGTTTTTTTTTGTTTCGGATTATTTAAGGGTTTTTAAAGGTTTTTTTTTTTTATGTTTAAGGTCTTTAAAGGTTTTTTAGTGTTTAAAGTTTCTTAGGGTTTCTTAAGGTTTAGCATTTTTTAGGGTCTAGGATTTAGGGTATCTTAGGGCTAGGGTTGCTTAGGCTTTATGGTTTTTGGTTTAGGGGTTTTTCGGACTTTTTAGGGTTTAGGGTTTAGGGCCTAGGGTTTTTTAAGAATTTTTTAGGTTTATGTTTTTAAAGGTACTTAGGATTTTTTTTAGAGTTTTTTAGGTTTGGGGTTTTAAAGGCTTTTAAGGGTTTTTTAGGGTTTAGGGTTTCTTAGGGTTTAGGGTTTTAAAGGTTCTTTTGTTTAGGATTTAGGGTTTTTAGGGTTTAGGGTTTATGTTTTTTTAGGCTGTTTTAGGATTTAGGGTTTGGGGCTTATATTTTTTTATAGGATTTTTTAGGTTTAGGGATTTAAAGTTTTATTTAGGTTTGTCTAGGGTTAGGACTTTTAAAGTATTTTTAGGGTTTAGGGTTAAGGGTTTATTTAGGATTATTTAGGTTTAGGGGTTTTAAAGTTTTTTAGGGTTTAGTGTTTCTTAGTGTTTAGGGTTTCTTAGGGTTTAGGATTTCTAAGGGTTTACGGTTTCTTAGGGTTTACGGTTTCATACGACTTAGAGTTTAAGGTTTATGGTTCAGGATTTTTTTCAGGATTTTCTTGGATTCAGGGTCTTTTAGATTTAGGTTTTTTTTAAAGGTTTATAGTGTTTAGGGGTTAGGGTTATTTAGGTTTAGGGTTTTAAAGGTTTAGGGTTTTTATATATTTTAGGATTTTTTTTTAGGATTTTAGGGTTTAGGGTTTCTCAGGGTTTAGGGTTTCTTACGTTTTAGGGTTGAGAATTTCTTAGGGTTTAGGATTTCTTAGTGTTTAGAGTTTACAAATGAGGGTTTAAGTTTAGGGCCTAAGGTTTAGGGTTTAGGTTTTATGCGCTAATGTTTATAGCTTATAATTTAGGGTTTAGGATTGATGCCCTAATGATTAGGGTTTTGTGTTTATGCCTGAAGGTTTAGGATTTAGGGTTTAGGATTTTGGCCCTAAGGTTTATGGTTTATGATTTAGGGGTTAGGGTTTAGGGTTTATGGTTTGGAGTTTTTAATTTAGGCCATAAGGTTTAGGGCTCAGATCCTAAGGTTTTTGGTTTAGGGTTTAGGCCCTAATATTTAGGGTTTGGTGTTTATGGTTTAAGGTTTAGGATTTATTATGGTTAAGGGTTTAGAGTTTAGGGTTTCTTAGAATTTAGGATTTTTGTAGGGTTTTTTGGGTTTAGGGTTTCGGGTTTAGCATTTTTTAGGGTTTTTTAGGTTTAGGGGTTTTAAGGTTCTTTTAGGATTTTTAGGGTTTAGGGTTTATGGTTTCTTACGGCTTGGGGTTTCTTCGGATATAGTGTTTAGGGTTTCTTAGGGTTTAGTGATTTAGGGTTTTTTAGGGTTTTATGGTTTTTAAGACTGTTTTTAGGGTTTATTAGGTTTAGGATTTTTAAGGATTTTTTGGATTTATTAGGGTTTAAGGTTTATTAGGGTTTAGGATTTCTTAAGGTTTAGGGTTTTTTAGGATTTAGGGTTTGAGGCTTTGGGGTTTTTAGTGTTTTTTAGGTTTAGGGATTTTAGGATTTAGGGTTTAAGGCTTAGGGTTTTTTGTAGGATTTTTAAGGATTCAGAGTTTAGGGCTTAGGGTTTTTTTATGGTTTAAGGTTAATGGTTTTATTATGTTTTTAGGGTTTAGGTCTTAGGGTTTTTTAGGTTTTGGGTTTTTAAGTGGATTTTAGGGTTTTTCAGGGTTTAAGGTTTTTAAGAATTTAGAGTTTCTTGAGGTTTAGGGTTTTTGATTTACGCTTTTGGGTTTAGGGGTTTTTTTTAGATTTTTTTAGGGTTTAAGGTTTACGACTTAGGGCTTTTAGGATTTTTTCGGTTTAGGGCTTACCTTTAAAATCCCTAAACCTAAGAAATACTTAAAAACCCTAAGTCATAAACCTTAAACCCTAAGAAAATCTAAAAAAAACCTAAATCCAAAAGCGTAAATCCAAAACCCTAAACTCTTAAAAACCTTAAACCCTAAAAAATCCTAAAACCCCCTTAAAAATCCTAAACCTAAAAAACCCTAAGACATAAACCCTAAACCCTAAAACCATAATAAAACCATTAACCTTAAACCCTACACCTAAAAAACCCTTAGCCCTAAACTCTAAATCCTTAAAAATCCTACAAAAAACCCTAAGCCTTAAACCCTAAATCCTAAAAAACACTAAAAATCCCAAAACCTCAAACCCTAAATCCTAAAAAACCTTAAACCCTAATAAATCATAAACCCTAAAAAATCCAAAAAATCCTTAAAAGTCCTAAACCTAATAAACCCTAAAAACAGTCTTAAAAACCATAAAACCCTAAAAAAAATCGTAAATCCCTAAACCCTATGAAACCCAAAGCCTAAACCCTAAATCACTAAACCCTAAGAAACGCTAAACCCTATACCCGAAGAAACCCCAAGCCCTAAGAAATCATAAACTCTAAACCCTAAAAAACCCTAAAAGAACCTTAAAACCCCTAAACCTAAAAAACCCTAAAAAATGCTAAACCCTAAACCCTAAACCCAAAAACCCTAAGAAAACCCTAAATCTGAAGAAACCATAAATTCTAAACCCTTAACCATAATAAACCATAAATCCTAAACCACAAACACAAAACTATAAATATTAGGGCCTAAATCCTAAACTATAAACAATAAACCTTAGGATCTAAGCCCTAAACCTTATGGCCTAAAACAAAAATCTAAACCATAAATCCTAAACCCTAACCAAAATCCTAAACCCTAAACCCTAAACCTTAAGGCATAAACACAAAACCCTAATCATTAGGGCATCAACCCTAAACCCTAAACTATAAACTCTAAACCTTAACGCATAAAACCTACACCCTAAACCTTAAGCCCTAAACTTAAACCCTAAATACTAAACACTAATAAACCCTAAATCCTAAGAAATCCTCAACCCTAAAACGTAAGAAACCCTAAATCCTAAGAAATCCTAAACCCTAAAAATCCTAAAAAAATTCTAAACCCTAAAAAACCCTAAACCCTAAAAGCCTCTTAAAAACCCTAAACCTAAAAAACCTTAAGACCTAAACCCTAAAACCTAAAACCATAATAAAACCATTAACCTTAAACCCTAAACATAAAAAAACCTTAAGTCCTTAACTCTAAATCCTTAAAAATCCTACAAAAAACCCTAAGCCTTAAACCCTAAATCCTAAAAACCCTAAACCTAAAAAACACTAAAATCCCCCAAACCTCAAACCCTAAATCCTAAAAAAACCTAAATCTTAAACCCTAAGAAACCGTAAACCCTAAACAACCCAAAAAATCCTTAAAAATCCTAAACCTAATAAACCCTAAAAACAGTCTTAAAACCCATAAAACCCTAAAAACCCTAAATCCCTAAACCCTATGAAACCCAGAGCCTAAACCCTAAATCACTAAACCCTAAGAAACCCTAAACCCTATACCCGAAGACACCCCAAGCCCTAAGAAACCATACACCCTAAACCCTAAAAATCCCTAAACACCCTAAAACAACCTTAAAACCCTTAAACCTAAAAATCCTTAAAAAATGCAAAACCCTAAACCCTAAACACAAAAACCCTAAGAAAACATTAAATCTGAAGAAACCCTAAATTCTAAACCCTTAACCATAATATACCCTAAACCACAAACACAAAACCCTAAATATTAGGGCCTAAATCCTAAACTACAAACCATAAACCTTAGGATCTAATCCCTAAACCTTACGGCCTAAAACATAAACTGTAAACCATAAACCCTAAACCCAAATCCCTAAATCATAAACCATAAACTTTAGGGCCAAAACCCAAAACCCTAAACCCTAAACCGTAAGGCATAAACACAAAACCCTAATCATTAGGGCATCAACCCGAAACCCTAATCTATAAACTCTAAACCTTAGCGCATAAAAACCTAAACCCTAAACCTTAAGCCCTAAACTTAAACCCTAATTTATAAACCCCAAACACTAAACACTTAGAAATCCTAAACCCTAATAAATCCTCAACCCTAAAACGTAAGAAAACCTAAACCCTAAGAAACCCTAAAACCCTAAACAAATCCTAAATCCCTAAACCCTAAAAAACCCTATACCCTAAGAAACCCTATACCCTAAAAAACCCTAAACCCTAAAAACCCTAAAAAACCCTGAAACTCTTTTAGAAACCCAAAACCTAAAAAACCCTAAACCCTAAAATCATAATAAAACAATTAACCATAAACCCTAAACCTAAAAATCCCTAAACTCTAAATCCTTAAAAATCCTACAAAAAACCCTAAGCCTTAAATCCTAAATCCTAAAAAACCCTAAACCTAAAAAACACTAAAAACTCCAAAACCTCAAAAACTAAATCCTATAAAAACCTAAACCCTAAGAAATCCTAAACCCTAAGAAACCTTAACCCCTAAAAAAACTAAAAAATCCTTAAAAATCCTAAACCTAATAAACCCTAAAAACAGTCTTAATAACCATAAAACCCTAAAAAACACTAAATCCCTAAACCCTATGAAACCCAGAGCCTAAAGCCTAAATCACTAAAACTTAAGAAACCCTAAACCCTATACCCGAAGAAACCCCAAGCCCTAAGAAACCATAAACCCTAGACCCTAAAAAATCCTAAAAACCCTAAAAGAACCTTAAAACCCCTAAACCTAAAAAACCCTAAAAAATGCTAAACCCTAAACCCTAAATTCAAAAACCCTAAATCTGAAGAAACCCTAAATTCTACACCCTAAACCATAATAAACCCTAAACCCTAAACCACAAACACAAAATCCTAAATATTAGGGCCTAAATCCTAAACGATAAACCATAAACTATAAACCTTAGGATCTAAGCCCTAAACCTTGTGGCCTAAAACAAAAACTCTAAACAATAAACCCTAAATCCGAACCCCTAAATCATAAACCATAAACCTTAGGGACAAAACCCTAAACCCTAAACCCTAAACCCCAAACCCCAAACCCCAAACCTTAAGGCATAAACACAAAATCCTAATCATTAGGGCATCAACCCTAAACCCTAATCTATAAACTCTAAACCTTAATGCATAAAACCTAAACACTAAACCTTAAGCCCTAATTTATAAACCCTAAACCCTAAATACTAAGAAATCCTAAACCCTAAAAAATCCTAAATCCCTAAACCCTAAAAAATATTAAACCCTAAGAAATCCTATACCCTAAAAATCCTAAAAAACCCAAAACCCTAAAAAATCCTAAAACACTCTTAAAAACCCTAAACCTAAAAAACCCTAAGACCTAAACCCTAAAACCATAATAAAACCATTAACCTTAAACCCTAAACCTAAAAAACCCTAAGCCCTAAACTCTAAATCCTTAAAAATTCTACAAAAAACCCTAAGCCTTAAACCCTAAATCCTAAAAAACACTAAAAACACCAAAACCTCAAACCCTAAATCCTAAAAAAAACTAAACCCTAAGAAATCCTAAACCCTAAAAAACCCTAAAAAATCCTTAAAAATCCTAAACTTAATAAACCCTAAAAACAGTCTTAAAACCCATAAAACCCTAAAAAAAAAACCTAAATCCCTAACCCCTATGAAACCCAGAGCCTAAACCCTAAATCACTAAACCCTAAAAAACCCTTAACCCGTATCCGAAGAAACCCCAAGCCCTAAGAAACCATAAACCCTAAAAACCCTAAAAATCCTAAAAGAACCTTAAAACTCCTAATCCTAAAAAACCCTAAAAACTGCTAAACCCTAAACCCAAAAACCCTAAGAAAACCCTAAATCCGAAGAAATCCTAAATTCTAAACCCTTAACCATAATAAATCCTAAACCCTAAACCACAAACACAAAACCCTAAATATTAGGGCCTAAATCCTAAACCATAAACCATAAACCTTAGGTACTAAGCCCTAAACCTTATGGCCTAAAACAAAAACTCTAAACCATAAACCCTAAACCCGAACCTCGAAATCATAAACCATAAACCTTAAGGCCAAAACCCTGAACCTTAAGGTATAAACACAAAACCCTAATCATTAGGGCATCAACCCTAAACCCTAATCTATAATTCCAGGGTATAAGGGCTTTCAAATGGATGTAAGGGCCCCCCAAATTAACCACTTGAGTTTTGCGGATGATGTGATTATCTTCACCTCTGGGGACAGAATCTCTCTTCAACTAATCATGAAGACTCTGACCAGTTATGAAAAGGCATCAGACCAGCTCATTAACAAAGAAAAAAGTCACTTCAAGATCCCGGAAAACACTCCAGTTCATATTGTTCATTTGATCAAAGAAATTACTGGTTTTATTCAAAAAGGGAGCCCTATCACCTACCTTGGGTGCCCTATCTACATAGGAGGACAAAGAATTATTTATTATTCTGATCTTGTGGCAAAGGTGGTCAAGAGAGTAAGTGGTTGGCAATCAAAAATTCTCAGCTTCGGAGGAACAGCTACTTTGATAAAACATTTCCTCCAATCAATCCCGATACATACTATGGCTGCAATTTCACCTCCTAGAACCACCATTCAATATATAAAGAGGGATATTGCAGACTTCTTTTGGGGATGGGATAAAGAAAGAAGAAAATATTATTGGGCGTCTTGGGAAACTCTTAGCTACCCTTATGAGGAAGGGGGTATAGGGGTAAGAAATCTTGAAGATATTTGCACTTCCTTACAGTTCAAGCAATGGTGGTCCTTTAGAACCAAAAATTCTTTGTGGGGGCAATTCCTTAAATCCAAATATTATCAAAGGTCCAACCCAGTTGGAAGAAAACTGGACACAGGTCAGTCACTGGTTTGGGGGGTATATGATGAGAAACAAGTCAATTTTGGAAGATCAAATCAAGTGGAAAATTCACTCCGGCAGTTGCTCCTTTTGGTGGGATAACTGGGTGGGGGATGGCCCCCTTACTCGTCACTGTAGCAGCATTACCAGCCTCAATAATATCACTGTGTCTCAATTTATAAATGCTGGAACTTGGAAGGAATCCATGGTGAGAATGCATGTTCCTCCTCTTATGGTTCCAAAATTTCTTAACACTAAAATCTACTACCAAGACAATGTTCCAGATGAGGCAATATGGGCTCCTACTAGTAGTGGACTATTTTCTTGCTCCTCGGCCTGGGATCTCATCAGAAAAAAGAAGACTAAAACCACGATTAACTCTCTTACTTGGCATAAAAATATCCCTTTCAAGGTTTCCTTCCTTCTGTGGAGGGCTTTAAGAACCAAACTACCCACCAATGAGAAGATCATCAAGTTTGGAAGTGAACCTGTCAGATGTTCTTGCTGCAGAATTCAAGGTTGGGATAATATTGATCACATATTTGTTACATGTGACTTTGCTGCACACATTTGGAATTTCTTTTCTGCACTGGTAGGCACTGACCATAGACATATGCCTCTAAAAACTCACATTCTGAAATGGTGGGGCTGGAAACAAAAAATGAAGTTCACAAACTCCTAGTCCAGTCTCTTCCCATTTTTATTTGTTGGAATCTATGGAAGAGTAGATGCTCGTTAAAATATAGGGGTAAACACTCAAGTATTCCTAGAGTCAAGTTCTCAATCCTCAAGGACATCAACAACCTTCTCCATTCATTATTCCCATACCTCCAATGGCCTTACAGTTGGACTGATTTGCTGAAAGTAGTAGGGGGCTGCTGGCAGGAAATTCAGGTCAAGGAAATTAAGTGGATCAGGCCTCCCACTAATATTCTCAAGCTGAACACCGATGGAAGTGCATTAGGCAATTCCGGACAGATTGGAGGTGGAGGGATTCTTAGAGATTCTAATGGAAATTTAGTGTATGCTTTCATCACTCCATTAGGAATTGGCACCAACAACCAAGTTGAAACTCTTGCGGCTGATCATGGAATTCAATGGTGCCTTCAACATGGCTATAAAAGAATCATCCTTGAAGTTGACTCAGAATTGCTTACCAAATAGATTACACACAGAATCAAACCACCATAGAGCTTGCAACAATTCATTACTCCTCTGATCAGCACCATCAACCAGCTGGAATTTTTTTAGTGCAGACACACCTACAGGGAAGCAAACAGCACAGCAGACTTCTTGTCCAAAAGAAGTCACAAAACAGACATTATTCTTAACTACTACACCTATCAACAGCTACCAGTGGAGGTTAAAGGAAGCTTCCTGCTAGAAAAAATGGGGATGACTAACTTTAGAAGGAAGAAATTGAGAAGAATCAAACAACCTCCTTGATAGCATTCAAGTGGTCTGTATAGATGTCTCTATACCTTTTTTGCAAGTCCCCTGTCCAAGCTAACTAATCCAGTATGTTATAGCTTATTTGAATAGTTCTAGTTTTGTTATTCTTTCCTTACTTTGTAAGGGGAGAGTCTCCCTTATTTATGTTTCCTAGTACCTTGTATCGAGAGGAGTCCTCTCTTTTAGGTGCATAGAAGCTAGGTTTCTCCTTTTATAGTAGGGAGATGGGTTGACTAACCCTAGTGGGTAGGTCGACTCATGTACCATCATAGGATCGGAGGTAAGGTTTATGTCCCCCTCCTTGTATTTTGTTCTTAT
>JAJONR010002342.1:0-57892 GCA_029582245.1 Solanum etuberosum | reverse complement strand
GACGTTATCCAATTATCGTAATCTTGACTAATGTACCCTCATGTTATGATCCATATATATATATATATATATATATATATATATATATTAGCGTTCAACTTTATTTCTCTAATGAGATTGGTATAGATACTGGTCCACAGAGGAGGGGATTTGTTCAACCTATCATGAAGAGGTTTTAGCAAATTGCCAAGTTCTGGGATAGAATTTTTATTTACAATGGGCACATCCCAAGAACTTTTGAAGCTAGGTCTTGTCAAGAATTTGATCAGGAAATTTATCAATAAATTGGATGAATTGTTGAATACGAATAATAGTGTCATGTTGAATATATATATATATATATATATGAAGAAGATTAACTAATCAACACGAAAGAAATTTAACTAATAATCAATAATTCCTAAAATGTTCCCCACCAAGATTAAGTAATAAGAAGTATCGTTATTATTGATTAAGTAAATATATAGATACTTATTTTAGATTAAAATTTTAAAATCATTTTAATCAACACCACTTCAAATTTATAATGTTAATAATATTTGTTGATACATATTTTATTCTTAATGAGATGATTTATTATTATACAAATACATAAATATAGCTTACTTTAGATGAATGATTTACCACCAGACAAATACATACATACATATATATATTTATATGTACTTTAGATGAATGATTTACCATACCACAAAAATATATACAACTTATTTTAGATTAAATTTTAAAATTATTTTAATCAACACCACTTAAAATTTACAATATTAATAATATTTCTAAGTATTAATTTTATACTTAATGAGATGATTTACTATCATACAAACACACATATATAACATATTTTAGATTAAAATTATTTCAACAAAACTACTTAAAAAGTAACTTCGTAAATTATAATTTTAAATTTATTTATAATACAAATAGTTAATTATTTGGAAATTTGTTACTCCTTGTGTTTACTTTTACTTATCCATTATGTCAAAAATAGAGTTTATGCTATAAATATATTGAATGTCTATCTTTTAGGAAATATTTAGAACCCTAACTTCGGGACCAAGTCAATTTTCGCCTATAAATAGAGGGGTCCTCTTCATTGTAAGATTCCGCAAGAGAAATAATAAGTCTTCTCTCTTCTCTCTACTTTCTCCTTCTTCTTATTTTATAATTTTATAACACGTTATCAGCACGAGACTCTACCGTCTCAAAGAGTGAAGGTTAAGTTTGAAGAATTAATAAGTATTATTTATTCTTTTTCTTTTAATTTTAATGGTCAATCTTACGAAACTTGAGTTCGTTGCCCTTCATAGTTCAGACAAGAACTATCTTTTATGGGTGTTGGATGCTAAAATTCACCTTGATACAATGGGTCTTGGAGACACCATAAAAGATGAAAATAAAGCATCAAAGCAGAATTGTGTGAAAGCTATGATATTCTTTGGTCATCATCTTAGCGAGATTCTAAAAATCGAATATCTCACAGTTAATGATCCACTTATTTTGTGGAGTAACCTAAAAGAAAGATATGACCACTTGAAGATGGTCATACATCCAAAGGCAGGATATGATTGGATGCATCTGAGGCTACAAGACATAAAGTCTAATACATGAGTATAATTTTGTCATTTTCAAAATCATTTCTTAGTTGAAACTATGTGGAAAAACGGTTAGTGAGAGTGATATGATGGAAAAGACGTTCTCCATTTTTCATGTCTCGGATGTGCTCATGCAGAAACAATATCGAGAGAAAGATTTCAAAAAGTATTCTGAATTAATTTCTCATCTTCTCATGGCTGAGCAAAATAATGATTTATTAATGAAAAATCATGAGAATCGACCTACTGTATCTGAACCACTTCTTGAAGTAAAAGAGGCATATGCCCACCATGATAGGCATGAAATAAGTCGCTGCCCTGGTCATGGTCATGGATGTGGTCGTGATTATGGTCAAGAACGAAATTTTTTTCGAATGTTAATCATTCATCAAATAAAAATCACCATCAAAAGGAAAAAAAAGAATGAGAAGCGTGAAGCAATTAGGGCATGCTATTTTTTATGTGGTAGAGGATGTCATTATACACGTGATTGTCGTACTCCCAAACACTTGGTTTAGCTTTATCAAGATTCGCTAAAGAAGAAAGAGAAAAATCTGAAGCGAATTTTTTCCCTGAAAATCAAGAGGACATCACACACTTGGATGCAGCAGATTTCTTCGCACATCTTCAAGGAAAGGTAGATCACTTGCTTGGTGATGGTTTTGTGGCCATTGAGGAATGAATGTTTTGTTTGTCTTTTTTTAGTAGTAGTTATTAAATAAAACATGTAAAGATAGTTGTTTACATCAGTGCTAGCTTTTTTTAGTTAGTATTAATTAGTGTTGTCATTCATTATTGAATTGAATTTGAATTTAATTTTGACTTAGTTAAATAATATTTTTGTATATTTTATTTACTTGTTGAAAAGAAAAAAAAACTACATCTTATTAATGTCAATGATTACATGTACATTTTATTTGTATATTAATCTCAGATATTTGAGCTTAATTTTATATTTGAAAAAAGATTTACAGGAATATTTTTTTGGTCAAACACTAAACCCTATTATATGTTTATATTAAACTAGGACTCAAATTGGTCTAGCGGATAAATAATACAATTTCTATTAGTATGTCATCTAAAAGGTTTTGTATATTTTTATTTTTCTTCTACGAATGATTGTTGAATTTTTAATATATTGAGTGTATTAAGTATATCAAAAATAGTGTACTGAAAAGTTATTAAATATCTATTTAATTATTGTATACTAGTTAATGTGTTTTTCTTACTTGTAAAAATGTCAAGTAACACAACTTATTCGTATAAGCACGAAAAAGATACATTGATATACTATGTGCATGTATTCATTATTTTATTAATTACATAGTAGAAGATAGTTAATAGTCTATTATATTATCTTACTTTTACTTTGTAATAAAGGCTTAATAGATATTTATTTCATTTTATTTGAAGATATGGACAATTCTCAAAGTATGTTATCTAATTATGAAGACATTTTCTTGATTGATTCATGTACAACACATACAATATTCAAAAAATGAGAAATATGGGAAAAATAAATGTTACTACAATTTTTTGTCTAAGGGCTTTGGAAGAGTCATTATAATTTTGCCTAAGGGAACTAAACTCATCCTAAATAATGCTATGTTTTCTCTCAAGTCCCGGAGAAACTTGTTGAGTTTTAAAGATATCCGTGAAAATGGTTATCATATCCAATCAATAGATGAAATAAATTTTGAATATCTTGGTATCACCAAGAATGTCTCTGGGCAGATATGTGTTATAGAAAAGTTTCTTGCTTTCTCTCCTGATTTGTATTGGACAAGAATTAGTGCAATTTATGCACATTCTATAGTAAATCAGAAGCTTACTAATTGCAATACTTTTGAACTTTGGCATGATCGTCTGGGACATCCTGGGTCTATAATGATGAGATGAATTATAGAAAATTCAAATGGACATCCATTAAAGGACCTAAAAATTCTTTTAAATGATAAATTTTCTTGTACTATTTATTATCAAGGCAAATTAATTTGAAAATTTATGATATCCATGAAGGAATCAATGAGCTTGAGACTCAAGGAAATAATGAACTATCCATAAATTCAAGAGATGTTGAAACTAATCTGAATCGATTAGATAGTGGTTGATTATGTCTTTGCATATAATGTTGCAATAAAAATCATGCAAGATAGTGAGGATCTTGAACCTCAATCCGCTGTAGAATGTCAAAAAAGAAATGGTTGACCAAAATGACAAGAAGCAATTCAATCAAAGTTGAATTCACTTGTCAAGCGTGAACTTTTTGAACCTATAGTTCGAACACCTAATGGTATTAAACTTGTTGGCTGTAAATGCATTTTTGTGTGAAAAAGAAATGAGAAAAATTAAATACAAAGGTATAAAGCACGTCTTGTTGCACAAGAATTTTCACAAAGGCCTGGTGTCGATTATGAAGAGACATACTCACCTGTTAGAGATACAATAACATTGTGTTATCTCATTAGTTTCACACTCCATGAGAGACTTGAAATGCATTTGATGGATGTGGTTGCATTCTATCTTTATGGATCACTTGATAATGAGATATACATGACAAATTCTAAAGAATTTACGATGCCTAAAGCATGTAGTTTAAAATCTCGAGAAATGAATTCAATTAAATTGCAAAGATCATTATATGATTTGAAGAAATCTGGGCGCATATAATTGTCTTAGTGTATTTATTTAAGGAAAGTTATACAAATGATATAATTTGCCTATGTGTTTTTATAAAGAAAACAACATCGAAATTTGTTGTACTTGCTATTTATGTTGATGACATAAATCTTATTGGAACTCTAATAGAGCTTCAAAAGACAATTTATTATTTAAAGAAAGACTTTGAGATGAAAGATCTTGAAAATATAAAATTATGTCTTGATTTGTAAATTGAGCATTTAACAAACGGTATTTTTGTTCATCAATCTGCCTACACAAAGAAAGTGTTGAAAAGATTTTGTATGAATGAAGCACATCCATTAAGTACTTTAATGGTTGTTCGTTCACTTTATGTGAATTAGGATCCATTCCGACCTCAAGAAAAGAATGAGGAAATCCTTGGGACTGAAGTACTATATCTTAGTGCAATTGGTGCACGAATGCATCTTGCCAATACAACAGGGCCTGATATAGCCTTTTATAGTTAATTTGTTAGCAAGGTATAGTTCTCCTCCTACTAGGAGACATTGAAATGGGATCAAACACATATTGTGATATTTTAAAAGAACAATTGATATGTATTATTTTATTCTAACAATTGCAGTCTCAATCTTGTTGGTTATGCTGATGCAGGATATTTATCTGATCCACACAAAGCTCGATCTCAAATAGGCTATGTGTTTATGTATGGGGCTACTGTCATATCTTGGAGATCTACAAAACAGTCTATCGTAGCCACTCTCTCAAATCATGTTGAAATAATAACTATTCATAAAGCAAGTAGAGAATGTATCTAGTTGAGGTCCAGGATACATCTCATTCGAGAAAAATGTGATTTGAAGTGTGATAAAATATCCACAATTTTATATGAAGATAATGTAGCATGCATAGTACAACTAAAGGAAGGATTCATAAAAGGAGATAGGACAAAACACATTTAACCAAAGCTTTTTTGTACACATGAACTCCAAGAGAATAGTGATATAAATGTGCAACAGATTCGTTCAAGTGACAATGTGGTTGACATATTCACCAAGTCTCTACCAACTGCAACTTTCAAGAAGATGGTGCACAAGCTTGGAATGTGAAGATTCAATTCTTTGGATAAATGTTCTCATTAGGGGGAGTTAATATGTGTTGTACTCTTTATCCCGTATGAAGTTTTGTCCCACTGAATTTTTCTTGTATGGTTTTTAATGAGGTAGCCTAGCTGCATATTATTAGATATGTGTACTCTTTTCCTTCACTAGAGTTTTTTCCTTTTTAAAATTATTTTTTATAAGGTTTTTAACAAGACACATTATCTATGAATTAGACATTCAAAGTGGAGTGTTATAAATATAGTGAATGTCTATCTTTTAGAGAATGTTTAGGAACCCTAATTTTGGAAAAAATAATTCTTTCTCGTGTATAAATATAATGAATGTCTTTCAAGAAAAAATAATTATTTCTCGTGTATATCATTAACATTAATTACTTATTCTCCAAATCATTTTTCAAGACTTAAAAATAATCATGAATGAATAGGGGTGGATGTTAAAATAATCATGTCAATCATTATTTTGTACATGAATATGCTAAATTCAAATGTGACTATTATAAATAGATGAAATGAATAAAGTTTAAAGCACAATTGAGAGAGTTGTAAATAATTTTCATCTTAAAATTAATTTTGTTAGAAAGAAAAACTAAAAATCATGAGTTGTCTTGCTTGATTATACTTTTTTTAATCTAAAAATCTATCAAATAATAATTCATCTATCTCTTAAAAATAAGATTGACATATATTTAAGAGCAATTTTCACATTTAGCAAACAAAAAAAACATATTTGTATGTTATAGCTATAGTTTGCATAATTGCGCTCCATAGCAAACTTTATGTTTGTTATGGAGCATCAGATTGTATAAATCGCTGGGGGCATCAGATTTGTATAAAATCGCTGGCAGCCTCTCATTTGTATAAATCCCTGGCAGCCTCTCGTTTGTATAAATCGCTGGCAGCCTCTCAATTCAATTTTATGTGTTTGTATATCTGTATAAAATTTGAATTTGTATACAATTGAATCGAAATAAAACATTTGTACATCAAAACTCTCTCTCTCTCTCGCTTTATACAACACAAATTATACATTGTAATTTGTATAATCTGTGTTTGTATAAAGTGAGAAAGAGAGAAAGACAAAAGAGAACTGGGCAGGGACAGATCTGTATTTGTATAATTATAAGTGTATAGGACGAAATATATGTACTTGTATTTGTATATACACTTTTCTCTCGCTTTATACAAACACAAACACATTTTATACATTTATGTTTGTATAAAGTGAGAGAGGCGAGGGAGAGACTGTCGAGCGAGAGAGGGAGAGTGGCGAGCGAGAATGTCAGGGAGAGAGGCGAATGGCAACAGTTTGCTACGGGTTACAACTAAATCAAACTGTGGTTATAACATTTAATTTAAATTAATAGTTTGCTATTATATACAATTTTCCCTGTATTTAATCCTTGCAAAATTGTGAAATTATGCTAAATATGCTATTATTGAAGTTATTTCTTATATTTCAATTTATTTGTATAATTTTGACTTATTATGAAATTTTAATTTTTTTTGAATTATATAGACTTAAATTAAATATAGGTTAAATAGAACAAAGTATCATTTAATTATCAAAAATGAATTTTATTATTCAAAGAAACTAAAAGAATACTTTCTATTCCATTTTATATGTGATCATTTGACTATTGACACGGTATTTAACCAAAAAGAATTGAAACTTTTGTGATTCAAAATAATTTTTAGATTTTTGTATAGCGGTAAATTATTTCATTAATTTTTTTTAAACAAAAATTTATTTATTTTTAATTATAATAATATGACATTGCTATTTATACTATCTAATAAACGGAAGTATCAGGCACCAGATCGTCAACACATGTGCTTGTGCTGCCTGCTTATTCCCCTTGGGTGCCTCTTGTTCATTTAACTTCATCCAATGAAAAATTGTGGGATCCAATTTAAAATTTTGGGGCACATAAAAATATTTTATGTGCTCTTTTTATATTTATATTTAACCTGTTTATTTTTTATTTATTTTTTAAATTTTTTTATATATTTATAGTTGATTCCTGAAATTCTACGCATGAAATAATAATATTTAAAACACATTAAAAATGAAAATGAATAGGACTAAACACTTGAAATTATCAATATTAATAATTGTTGTACAATATTTATTCTACATTTAATGAGATGATTTATTATCATACAAATATATATAATTTATTTTAAATAAAAAATTAAAATTATCTTAAATAAATAATTTTATGAATAAACATTGGGCTGGTACATAACACCAACTTCCCATTACTAGTTTTTAAAGAAATTGAAATGTGGTGCACAAGAATGATGAGTTGCATAGATTTTTATTTTTTTTAAATGCGTTTAAAGAGCTTTGTGGGGACAAAGTCTGGAGGATTGTCCCGTTAATGATAGGGTGGTGAGTCAGATTTGGATGTCTTCAAAAAATCCACCTTATCCTCTTTACATATTAGAATGGGAAAATCCCTTAAATACTATTAAAGGGTACAAATTCAATACTTGCTTCGTACCATTTTATTTGTCACTTTTTAAATTTTAATATTTATACAAATTTATTTTTAATTCTAAACTTTTATAGATTTTTTAAATATTTGAGTTATTAATTATTATGATTTATATTACTTTTATATAGTTTATAAATATATAAATTTATTTAAAAAATTAAAAATTCCACGTATAAATTATCAATCAAATTTAAATTATTTAATTCTCGAACGTCAGTGATTATCCCCCACACTCGGCCCTTCCCTATCCACTCACTCCTCAAAAGAAGGGTTCATCCTTGACCACAAATTTAAAAAAGCTATAAATTATTGTAACTTACATATATGTTTCCTTAGGTGAAGTTTGCTAGAAATTACGTCAAAGAAAAATTCATTCTTATTTTTCTTTAAAATTTGGTCATATGGAAGGAGCAAAGGTAGTGGGTTTGAAGAGTCCAATTAGTGAAGTCGAATGGGTGGTTGTGAATAGTATTTCCGATGAATCAGATTCTTCTTCTTCTTCTATAGATGATGATGTATCGTCTTCTTTTGGGCCTTTGTATGAGTTGTCTCAACTCATGGCTCAACTTCCCATCAAGTAAGTTTTATCTTTAAAATAGTTACTTTTTAAGTTTTATTCATTTATTACCCACTTAATTTTATTTAAAATGATATTAGTACCCTCTTTGTGAAAAAATATTAATAAACACATTTTGATAATGTAAATAATATTTTTTTAAAACCTTTTTCCCTTGGTACTCTCTCACACTTTCTCAAAACAACAGTAATTTCTAATCTCTGTGTGTTCTTCCTTCCCTCACCAATCCATACATCTCTTTATTTTATTAAATTCATTTCTTCCTTCCAAAAAAGAGAAAATATAAAATAAGTATACAGATGTTGACGGTGGTGATAGATGGTGTGCATCATCATTATTACTGAATAAACAAATAAAAATTTTCAGATGTGTATGTTTTTTTTTAAAAATATTGATAATTATGAATGAAAATCAAGCATTTTGTTTGTATTTTTTTTTTAATGAATAATCAAATATGCTATTGATGGCGGCTTGACACAAAAAGTCAATGTGGTGATTTTAGGTGGTTCTCTGATGAGAATAGAGAAGACAAAGATAGAATAATCATTTTTCTTTAATGGCTTTTTGATAAATTTAGGCAATATACTCATGAATTTTATGCATAAATAATAGTAGGATTTTCAATAGAAGTTTTTTTTTTTCTTTAATGGCTTTTTGATAAATTTAGGCAATATAGTCATGATTTTCAATGAACTTGTAATACACTGTATTTAATATTATACAATTTTGTCACTTGTAATATATAGTTCAAGATAAAAATGATACTCGCTCTTGGAAATTTTAAGTAGAGCTGTTCAAATTCTTGATTTTGACCTAGACGTAAAATATTTAACTTTTTGATAGAGTAAATTACATTTTTAGACAGTAGGTAAAAGGCATTCTAAGAAGTAATAATTAAGTATTAAAATTGCTTAAAGAAGGATGTAAAAATTGGGATAAAAGGTGTTTGATTGTGTAAGTGTGTGGCACATAAATTAGATGGTTGAGTTTTACCTGAAAATGAATTTTGCATTTTGCAATTTGCAGAAGAGGGTTATCAAAGTATTATGAAGGGAAGAGTCGTTCATTTGGGCGTTTGGCAAGTGTGATGAGCCTTGAAGATGTTGCAAAGGAAGGGAATTATTCTTCTCATAACAAGAGAATGAAGTCATGTATTAGATCATCATTTGCTCCAAAACCTACTATTAAAAAGAAGTCTTATTCAAGAAAACACATCTTATGATCTAACTTTCCTATTTCTTTACAAACAAATTTCTAGTATCCTAAATTTCTATTAATTAGGAACTTTACCAATACATTAGTTGTAAATATTCAAAGGATAATGAGGGAGAACTTGCGCAACTTTGCACCCGTGTATCTCAGTTTGTTTCTTACTCCCTTGTTTCAATTTGTGTACATTTTGATTAAGGATAAAAATGGTGTGGGACGGATGCGGGGAGAGTTGAAACTGAAAATTATTCATATAAACATCTAAATTTCTACCATGAAAGAAGAAATTGTAATTTTGGTGCAACACAGCGGTGGATGGGATAATGGCAAAACACTAACACTTTGAATGTTACAACAGTTTGAATGAGACACAGATATTGGAGACAACAAACGAAAGTGAAGAAATTAAGAGAAGAATTGGGAAATTTCTGGTGATTGATTATTGAAGAAGTAAAGTGTACAATAGGCATGAGCCACTACTTATACATGTATTCAAGCAACAGTAACAAACTATCTAACTACTTCTCTAACAGATCTTAACAGAATTAATAACTGAAAATTGAAAACAATTAATTACTTAACTAACTACTTCTACCACCACCACTATCTTCAATATTCCCCCTCAAGCTAGATGTATTGAAAACATTTAATACACCTAGCTTGGCCAGTAGAAAATCATGCTGATATCTTCCTAAAGCCTTTGTTAACAAATCAGCCTGCAGTTCCTTAGTATTGATATAGCTTGTCTTTATCAACCCTTGTTGCAATCTTTCTCGGATAAAGTGACAATCAATCTCGATGTGTTTTGTTCGTTCAAGAAACACTGAATTTGATGTTATTTGCATAGCAGCTTTGCTGTTACAATATATGGTAGTTGGTTCATGCACATTCATTCCTAATTCCTTGAACAGGTTAGTCACCCAAACCACCTCAGCTGTTAATGCAGCCAAGCTTCTATATTTTGCTTCTGCAGAGCTTCTGAAAACTGTATTTTGCTTCTTTGACTTCCATGCTATTAGAGACTTGCCAATCTTTACTTCAAAAGATAATCAGTCACTGATCTCCTGCTATTTGGACAGGCAGCCCAATCTGCATCACAAAAATCAGTGAGTTGTGCTTGTTTATCAGAACTCATGAGTATTTCCAGGCCTGGTGTTGTTTTAACATATCTAACCACCTTTAATGTTGCATTCCAATGAGAAAGTGTTGGTTTCTGCATAAACTGACTCAACTGTTTCTGGTGCAGCAGCAGATTGCACCACTGGTGTTTCATTTTCGATCACCATTACAATTCACTGAAGCTCTGTTTCTGCTTGACTTGAAATCTTCGTTGAAGAAGATAACCAGAATCGAACTATGAGATTGAATCAATGAATTATTGATTCACTGCTCTGATACCATGAAGAAATTAAGAGAGAAATTGAAAAATTTCTGGTGATTGATTACTGAAGAAGTAAAGTGTACAATAGGCATGTGCCACTACTTATACATGTATTCAAGTAACAGTAACAAACTATCTAACTACTTCTCTAACAGATCTTAACAGAATTAATAACTGAAAATTGGAAATAATTAATTACTTAACTAACTACTTCTACCACCACCACTATCTTCAAAGTTAGGCTCACCAACGGGTGTTACCATCTCAAAATTTCATCACGTAGTTCCATTTCAGATGATGAATCTTCCTGCTCCATTTTCAAATTATTGTGTATAAAAAGAAACAATGTACATCAATTACCATCAAAGATGAAGCTTACCAGAAACGACGTACAAAAATAATTGAACGAAACTCAATAACATTGTATAATATTCCTACCTGAACTATGTGAAAAAACAATAAAGTTAGATTATATCGAAAGAGATGCAAACTTTGATAACTATTCAATAGTGGGAACCAACCGTACTCTATTTTATTTAAGATAAAAAGACAATTAATATATCTAATTCTAATAATAATAATAATAATAATAATAATTATTATTATTATTATTATTATTATTATTATTATTATTATTATTATATTATTATTATTATTATTATTATTATTATTATTATTATCTTTTCAACTTCTTTAAACTGTTATATGTATAAAAAAACTTTCATATTTGTAATACTGAAAAAGTACTATTATTTATGTAGTTAAGTCTTAAGGATGGTCTATCCACGTAATTTAGAATTGTATAACTTACATAAATCCCATAGTGTAAAACTTAAATTACATTTTATCCCTACTCTTTTATATATTACAAAAATCTCCTAAATATCAGCCATCCGGATACATAATTGGTTGTCTGTATACATAATTGGTTGTTCGGATACATTAATTCTACCCTAGAATAAGTGCTAGTCTGTTGTGCTAAAACAGGAAATACATATGAAAATCTAATTAAATTCCATAAATTATGCTTACGTTTCTTCTTACTATCAATTAGACAGATGTTAATCCTAACCGAACGAAAAAATTTGAAAATTCAAATCTCTTCCCCCTGTTTGTCGAAGAAACTTTTCAAAGTGATGAAGAGATACAAAGCTTAGATGCGTGCAATTGTGTGTGTTGAAGGTAGAAAAAGGGACGCACATGCTCTTAACAAGCTTGAATCGAAAATTGATGATTCCTGTTACATACAAATAATAATATATATAGTTGATACAAACAGTTCAGATGTGAAGGTGAAGCAATTGTATAAGGATAAAGCTACTCTAATGATTGTAATGGCAAAATACAAAATAAATCATAGCTTCAATTTTTGAGTTAAAATATCTGATAACAAAAGGTATGTGACCAGAATTATTGTGTTGTAATACACTTTTTTTTTTACTTTTTGAAAATGTGTTTGTTAATATATTAGTCGTGAAACATTGTTAATTACAAGTTGATACATTACTAGTTTGCCGCATATGTGTTGGCTTTTTAGATTTGTGTATCAATGTGTGGTTATTATAAAGTATCATGTACATGTTAATTCGATTAATAATCAAAAAATAAATTTTAAAACTGATTATCAAAAAAATTTATATAATAAGTTAAAAATTGTGGATTTTCATACGTTAAATGGGGTTGTTTTTGTTCATTTTTAAAAATATATTAAATTATATCCATATAACACACCTTAGTTAATAATATAAAGAAAAAACTTCCAATCCAAAAAAAAAATATGAAAAGAACCCACAACCATTAAATAATCAATTTAAAATTTGAATTTCATATATTAACTAACCTTATCCCTAAAAAAACGTCTAAACTGCCTAACCCATATCTTTAAAAAAAATACTACTTTAACTACATCATCCACACGTTTTTAAACCAATTCATCAAAATACGAATTTAAAAATGTGTAAAACAAAAGTCACATTCAAACAAAAATCCAAAGCCTTATGGTTTTTTGGGAGCAAGATGATCATGCCAATTTCTGCATTTCAGGCCATTAAGATGAAACTTTTGTTCAACCTAATCTTCAAATATCAACTTCCATTTTACTTATTGCCAAGCCAAGACTGTAAGATTGACAACATTGACCAGTTTTTAAAGTATTTATTTCTGTGTTTGTTTTCTTTTTTTTCTCAAGAAAATATGTTGTATATGGAGATCTTAGATATATTTTATCTGAATCAAATATTGAACCAAATTGATTAAATTAATCCATTTTATTTGGGTTTATTTTTACATTTTTAAATACCAATAATATTTTATTTGAATTAGTTTTGATTGTTCGTAAAAAAAATCAAAATATAACTGAATAACGGAACCCACAAATTATAAACATATTTTTTATAAATATATAACATATATAATCATAAGGAATAATTCTAAATATCTCACGTATGTTTTTATAACAAAATTTAAATTTTTTAAATTTTTAAAAATTATTTTATGAAAAACAAAACAAAAAAATTCAAAATAAAAAATATTTCAAACATGTATGTATTCCCTGTTTCTTTCACTAATCTTCCTTGCTTGTGCAGTGCAATCATCAATCAGATTCCATCATCACCTAGAAGACTTGGAAGCAATTGAAATGCCCGTCTGTATTTTATGTTCGCGCAAATGGAGATATCGTCTTACGTTAAGTAATTATTGCTATTAATTTTTATTTTTATTTTTTAATTAAAAAATATAATAATAATAATAATAATAATATAATAATAATAATAATCTTCTATCTATATATAATAGGAGAGGAAAAACTGATACATGTCAGCACCATAAAAATTAGAAATATTTTTATATTAAAAAGACAAAAGTAAAAAGAGAAAAAGATCAAAATTAAAAGAAGAAAAAATGACGAAAACCGTAAATAAGGAAAACATTTATAATTCATGCAATTAAAATTTACACCACTCTCTAACTGTTATTACGCAATTCAAGTTTAAAATAAATAAAATCAAAATTAAAATATTAAAAATGACAATTTTAAACATAATATTGAGAATGGAATGTTACGACAACTTAAAATATTATTATTTTCCCCTATTTTTTCGACTAATTGATATTTGTTATTTTATGTTTAAAAAGAATAAAAAATGGGATAAAACCACAAATATAACTGACCACAAAATTCTCAAAAAAAAGAAATAACTGCACACTGATAAGTAATAACTGCACAAATACGTGGGAAATTGGGAAGTATTTTAGTATTATTTTTTTCTACAAATTGATACTTATTATTTTAATTTTTTTAAAAAAAGAAGATAAAACCCCACAAAAATTAACTAACCACAAAATTCTCAACTATATCTGTGTAACATCCTCATTCCTTATTACCCTCATCACATAATCACTCCAAAAAATTATCCGCACAGAAAAAAACAGACAGTAAAGATTTTATCTACCTTACAAATTCATCGTAATTTAATTTATTTTTTTTGTCTTTTTATTTATGTTGCACATAACATGAAAGCAATTATAATATCAGAACAAAAATAAAAATTATCCAGAATTTAGAAGCAAGGAAAGCATGCACAAGATATTTGTATTGAAAGTTTTTGGGTGAAAAAAAAATAAAACTTTTACATGCGAATATATTTATTCATGTCATCAACATTAAATTATTATTCAAAACTATGTAAACGATTTTAAATAACTTTTAAAACTCTTTCTAAAATTATTATTCAAAACTATGTAAACGATTTTAAATAACTTTTAAAACTCTTTCTAAAGACTAGGATGTTGGTGAATTGATTAGTTGTTTTGATGATGTAACTTTAAAGTTTTTGGATATCAATGTAAAATTTTTATAGTTCCTTTAACAAACTTTCTGATCACATATCATTATATTTAATTTAGTTCTCATTTTATCTATACATAGATTGTTAACACCATCAACTTAAATCACATAAAATTTGTGATAAAAAACACACTTTGAAAAAAATAATCAAAACAAATGAAATCATATTCGAACTTTTGAATCGGAAAAAAAATTTCTACTAACTTTTTAAAGTGAAAAATAAAATTCCAATCAAATTCATAGTATTTTGTGCCTTATTTATTTTCTTTCTACTATTTTCAAAATTTATGTTAATTATTTTCATATTTCAGGATATGATAAACTATTGAAAAGAAGAGTTGATCAACGTGTGTGAATTGTGATGGTAAAATAAAACTCACCTTATGTTTATTTTTTTCATATCATGTGCTTTTGTAGAAAAGAATTATTCATTTTCTAATAAAAAATGTCTTCTCACCATTTTGTAGATGTAATTTGAATGGATTAGAAATTAATGACTGCGTCCCCTAGATACTCGACTTGCTTTGCTCTCCATTTTGTTATTATCTAATAAAGTATATGATAAAATAATCAATGAGGTCCTGATTCGTGGAAACACAATTATCATAAACGAAACAAAATATTTTAATTGATATATGAATGATCTATCATGTTTTTTTAATTATTTTTTAAATTTATTTATAGCACTTATATGACTGTGTGAAACTATAAAAAAATAAAATTGCTGGGCTATTTTTTAATATAATAAAAATTAACTATACCTCCTAAATTTCTGATAAATGATACACATGCGGTAATTTGGTGTTTTTTCTCGATTTTTTCTCTTTTTTTTAATAAATTAAATTACAATACGATAAAAAATAGAATTTAATTTAATTTTCTATAACTTTGATAAGTGATACAGATAGGATAACTTATATTTGGACACATAGGGAAAACGGTTACATTCATTATAAGTAAGAAATCAGTAAACCTTTCCAATGCCATTAAGAAATTAATTAAAAACTTTTTATTTATTTATTATTAATATAAATTTTATATTTCTAACCAATTTATCCTTTATAATATATACAATGATGTTCAAATCAAAAGCTTAATTAAATAGATAGAAACTGAATAACAACTTCTCATCAAAATCCTTTTTAAATTTATCACTCCAATTCATTATCAAGTTTCATTTACTACACAAAAACACATAACACCATCTAAAGAAAAAATTGTGATTTTCGCATTATCTTTTCACTAAATTTATTTGAGCAAAAAAATTGAAATACTCATTTTCTAGCAATATTTTTAAATATATTAACTATAACTTTATGCCAAAGACTATTTTTATGCATTATTGGGTCAAAATAGAGCGATATTCAAAATTTCTGGTATTCTATTTCTTAGTTAGGTCATTAAAATTCTATTCATGAATACTAATGATTTACAACATAATTACAATGGATATACAAAGAAGTAATTCACATGTAATATGAGAAATGATTCAACCAACAATAGAACTTCTACGAACTAATACCTCGCTAAAACGTTTATAAATTAGAACTTACATTATAATTTTTTAAAATTTAATCGATCAAAATATAAATTTTTGTAATGATAAAAAGTAAGTTAAAGGCATTTTTTACAAAATTAAAATAAGATAGTAATGTAATATCGTAAACTACAAAAGTGGTGTGTTATAAAGTTTAATCTGAGGAGATAGCTTTGAAATTATTCTATAATCAAATAAAAAGAATATCAAGATATTTAATTTCAACTGCATTCTTTTTTAAAGACAAAATGATTTTGTAACTATCGTCTATCCTTATTAATCTCAATATTAAATATATATTTTTTTAAAAAAAATATATAACAATGTGACAAAAATTCTAATAATTTAGAACTCAACTTATTTTTTGCATCCTTATAAAAATTTTAAAAAATTGTTCCAAAAAATATATAGAATCTTAATTTGATAAATAAGTATGTAAAAAACTGTCAAATAAAATTGTCCAAAAAAATTTGAGAACAATTTTTTTTAAGTATAACTTACATAAATCTCATAGTGTAAAGAGTAAATTACATTCTATTCCTACTTTTTTTCTAATTACAATAATCCCTTAAAGTTTGTACCTTCCGGATACATAAGTCACCATCCGGATACACTAATTCTAATACAAGAATTTTTTTTCTGTTGCGTTAAAAAGGGAATAAAATCTGAAAATTAATTAAATCCCATAAATTACGCTTATATTTCTTCTTACTCTCAATCATACAGAGGCAAATCCTAATAGAATGAAGAAATTCAAATTTTCAAATTGCTCTCCCCGTTCAACGAAGAAAATTTTCAGATTTGATTCAAAAACTTTTGTCGAATTTTTGGGTAAGCGAGGTGAGTTATGAAGGATACAAAAGTGATGAAATTGTTGTTGGACAAACGATATCCTTTTGAATCTTCAAATTCATCAAAGATCCTTTCAATTTTGATTCAAGATTATCAAAAAATTTGAGATTCAAGATTCTTTCTTCTCCCAGTTCAGCGAAGATCCTTTCAATTTTGATTCAAAATTGTTGAAAATTTTGAGATTCAAAATTCTTCTCCTAGTTTATTGAAGATCCTTTCAATTTTGATTCAAAATTGTCAAAAAAATTGAGAAGATATATCATGAATATCTTTGCTACTTAGCATTTTACTATTTATGTATCTTGTTTAAATTGATAAGTATTGTATTTATACTAGATACATTAAATAAGTAATTGTTGCCCATAAGATGTTAGATTTGAGATCGATACATTACTGTGTGGTAGTTGCTATGTAATTGATACATTTAGTATAAATTCGAATTTACGTATCATATCTTAAAAAATAGTGCATGATACATTACTATTTATGTATCTCGTTTAAATTGATAAGTATTGTATTTATACTAGATACATTAAATAAGTAATTATTGCCCATAAGATGTTAGATTTGTGATCGATACATTACCGTGTGGTAGTTGCTATGTAATTGATACATTTAGTATAAATTCGAATTTACGTATCATATCTAAAAAATTAGTGTATGATACATTACTATTTATGTATCTCGTTTAAATTGATAAGTATTATATTTTTGCCTTGAAAGATATGTATAACTTACATAATGTATCATTTTGTAGTTGATAATAATGTATCTGATACAATAAGGTTGTGAAAGAAGGATGTATGTAAGCTGAAATAAAATGTATCTATAAATGTATCACAATAAATAAGAATTAAGTTATCAATTAGTTACATGAACAAACACAATCCATTAAAGAAATTTGATTATGAAAAACACTAGAAAAAAGAGGAAAATATTAGACTGTATGAAATTTTGGTGAAATTGAAACTAATATTATTATGAGACAATGAGAATATTAAATAATAATACAAGAATCCTAATCAGTTTCAATGAAACTAATATTATTATGAGACAATGAGAATATTAAATAATAATACAAGAATCCTAATCAGTTTCAATGAATGATTAGTTGTTAGAGTCCATAACCAACTCAAATTATGAAAAATTTATAAATATTATATTAATTATTACCAAATAATAACTACTACTATTTCTTCTTCTTTTTTCTAATTTACGTTTTAGTGTTGAAATTTGAAGTTCACTTATTTTATTATAAATTTTGGAGTATTTTTAAAAATAGGTAAAAGACTCATAAATATCCTTTTTAAACTTTTTTGTCTAAAAATATCCTTAACCTACAGAAAAGAGACTGATTTTGAATTTCAAACGTGAATGAGAAAATAACTATGATTTTGAATTTCAAACGTGAATGAAAAATTTACTACCAAGATTCTGTGACTAAAAATAAAGAGAGATTTGTGGAGTGAAATAAGGAAGGGATAAATGTTGATTTTGAGAGTTAAGACTTATGTATCCAGCGTTTGGGGGTTTGAGAGTAAAATAAGGAATTTTGGAAAATTTTAGAACTGGTAGGGAATAATGAGAATTATGGAAAAAAAGATGTGTATATAGATAATTTATCCTTTTTTAAACCTTTTATATTTATTAATAAAAAATAAATTATAACTGCATTTTTTAAAAAGATAATGGTTTGCAACTACAGATGAATTATTTTAAAATTAGTAAAAATATATTGAATAAAAAATAACGTTTTGGAATGAATTCTAATAATTTAGAACATGATTTTGTGCATCCTTATTTTATGAAATGATATTTGATTAAATGAAAATCGTTTTATTTTGCATGATCTAGAGAAGAGGGTGCTAAGGAGGATATAATATGCTTTGCAAATTATATTTAGATTGTAGCTAAAAGTTGAGTCATTATTTTTAATACTAAGTTTAAAATTGATCTATAAATTTTAAATTTAATTAATTAGCGCAAATATCAATTCAGCGCACCACATATGCTATTATTAATCTTCATTAGAAGGAGAAGTTGTTTAAAAAATGGTTGGTGTCTTTCAAGAATTGATCCTCACTATAAATAAGATTAGGATGAATTTTTATCATCATCAAGTGCTTATATAAAATCAAAACATTATATGATTGGACATGCGCTACTAATACTCAATAAGAATACATATTATTTATTTTGAAGTTTAAAGAATTATTTCTCTTAAAATATCCGCACAATGTGCGGATACGTATACTAGTTATACATAATAACCACAATAAAAATTAAATCGAGAAGATTTTCTTATTATGGTTAAATTCCTACCCGGAGAATTTTTTTCCAACTAAAATAGACTTGATATAAAAAAAAATAGACAAAATGATTTCAATGAGAATTTTTTTGTGTAGAACATTAAATCTATCTAGATATATGAATACCCCGATATTCCCCCAAAAATATACGGATATTTTCTTGTTTGGTTTTGACTTTACACATAACTTTAAAAATTAAGAACACTTTTGAATCTTGTAATTTTAAATTAAAGATATGCATAATATATTAAAATATTTAATCTTATGGCATTAAACATGTCAGGTAGAAAACTTAAATTAGAGACTTATCAAATAAGTAAACAAAACATTTTTTTAAACAAACTAGTAATAAAAATAAATGGAGGGAGCATATTTTTTGGCCTTTTCGCCATTTTAAAAAAAGAAGATGTCTTGGAGATGATTTTATATAATCTCTTTCTAAGTGTTATTAATGACAAAAGAGGCTTTAATATTTTATTCTTTTGTAGGAGGAATTTTTTAATAAATATATACTTATTTATTTGTGATAGGTAAGAGCTCGCAATATTTAGTTCTTTAAAATTGACTAAAATTTTACTTCGTAAATCTTTTTTTATTCGAACTATATTAAAATTCCTAACATTTAAGACTTTAAAATCAATATTTTTACTTTACATAAGTCTTACTTAAATTATGTTAAGCAAAATAACTAAATAAGGGATTAAAATTATTTAAAAAGAGATTCACGTTTTAAATTTTTTAACTTTTAACCTTCATGTATGAAATTGTTCTTATTTAGATATGTATAATATTTATTTTAACATCAATTGTTATTAAAATAATTTTATTTTATGTATTAAGTTTTATTAATTGACTTGAGACACACGTGCAAAGAACATACTCTAAAGGAGTATCATATATTATTGAACTTTTGTATTTGTATTTACTCTCAAATTAGTAATTTGAACATTATTTGAAGTTTGCTAACTACTAATCAAACTTTAAAATTTATAGATGATTGATTAAAAGGAATTAACTTAAACATTAAAAAAATGTCCCTTATTTGGTGTTTTTTGTCACACATTCAAAATTTATTTTTAATTGTTGCATTTTATTACTCATTCCACATATGTTTTCATGAAATTATAATCGCTCTAAAATTTTTATAAAAATATACATGGGACATATGTGCAACAACACATGTCTAGAAACTAGTTTATTTAAAAGTAGAAAGTTGAGGTGTCTATATGTGCACTATCAAAGTTGGATAATTTACTTGCCAACTGAAGTCAATTTTGAGTAACTGTTTATGCATTATACCTTTTTCTTTAGCATATAATTGGAATGGAAAAATTCTTCATTGCATATTTATTATCTTGTCTTCAAGATACATCATTTACTTTTTCCTAGTAAAAAAAAAAAGAATTGTTGTAATCTCTTGTTTTAAATTTGTTACAATTCATGAGTCTTGATTTTTGTAATCTGTGTATTATTAAATAATTACTACTCACTCTTTCCTCTGTCAATTTTTGAAAGAGAAATATTTTCTCTCGACTGCTCTGTCGTATTCATACACCGATAGTTCAACTCTTCTTTCATGTGATGAGTATTTGTTAAGGTAAGTTGTCTTGAATTTTATTTCTTAATTGTGTCTTATACTTTTACCATTTCTTACCGTTAGATTTTTTTCCCTAAATCTAGAATTTTTGGGATAAGCACAGATAAGCAGTGCAAAAGATAGGTAAGTGGAGTTCTATACTTATTTCTAATCCTTGATTACCCCTCGTTGCTTCCTTCTCCTTCTAAGGTTTTATTTTTATTCGTGTATTAGAGAATCTGAGTTATCTACCGTATTTACCATGTTGCTTAAACATTTTTCCTTGGTTTCATTTTATTCTGCCCAAAATAAACAATTTTTTTCTTTCAAAGTGTGCGTGAATGTGGTTTCAGGTTCTATTCATTTGATTTGGTTTTAGTTTGTTCTTACCCCTTTTCGTTCCCTTTAAATTCTAATAGAACAACTTATAATTATTCTAACCATGATGAAACTTCTGAATAGTGTAAGAGCAAGAAGTTTAATTAGATTTTTTGGGTTTGTGGAAGATCCTAAATAGAGTGGATCATAGATTCAAAGGGAGACATATAGTTAACCTACAAAATTTTGTATTGAGGCAAAGTTGATTGATTAATTGAAAAGTTTCATGTGTCACAATCTTTTTTTCGCGTGATTATCATGATATTTTAGTTCAGATTAATAAGATGTTCCTTTCCTTCTTGAAGAACACTAGGTTATAATTAAAAGAAAAATCCATTGGCTAGATACTTCTCTAGGGAAAGAAAGTTTGATGTGTTTCTCAGTTTATCAAACATTACCGGTGGCTTTTAGATACTGATGAACTTCTTTTGCAAATTTTCTATCTCAAATCTATTTAAGGGAATACTTTCAACACTTGAGGTAAATATTCTTTTGCCTGTTTTTCTTGTAGCTATACTTTTATGTGAAACTTTTAATGGGATTTTTTGTCAGGACCCAACTTCCCGAGTCATGATGGAACCTACTACAATCCATAAGTAGGTAATCCAACTCGTACCCAGAACAACAAGTAATGAGTACAAAGGTAAAACTAAACAGAAATAACACTAGCAATAGGAATGAGACAGAAATGGAAGCAAACAAAAAACTATATATAATAGAAATCCTACTAGAACCTGAAAATCCCGAGTACTGAGCTGTCTAATATGAATAAATACAAGTCCCAGAAGTGGACCACAACAAGTCGTCTTAGAGGCAAAAGACTAGCTAACATATATACAGAAAGAGACACGCTAAACTAGGATGCCAAATGCTTACCCCCGTCTCTGATATTTCTCATGGTTTACTCTTTTGGTATCATGTGTCTTAGATATTCCCATTATTTCCTCATTTATGCATGTTCATGAAAAAGCTTAAGTTTTGAGACAATGAGTCAACTTGATTGATTTCTACATGTTTATGTGCATTTGAGTATGAGTTGCATATAGACTTCATGATATGAAATTTTGAACTTGCTTTAGCTTGGAATCGATGTTTCCTCCTCGGATATGTGCATTTATGTAGTTGCATGGATGATGGGCTGTTAGATTAAGTTTCTACCTTCCTTATGATATCTTGAATCTCATTCGAGGACGAATGTTCCCAAGGGAGGGGGGGAGGGAGATATTTTAACACCTCAGATTCAGAAAGGGTAGAATTTGCAGCTTTTGAAAGAATCAGGTGCCAGTCCGACGGAGCCACCCACGGACCGTGGTTGGCCAGTCAAGTTTTCAAAAATGTTAAGTTTTCTATAATTTTCAATGGTTCACCAGGATGGTCCGTCGTTCAATGTATGAGTCGTGGATAGGGTTCGTAGATGAGTCCCAGACTTAGAAGTATTTTGAAGTAAAAGTTGGGACCTACGGCCGTGGTCTACGGTCCGTCGATGGACCCACGGACCGTAGGTCTGGTCCGTTGTTTGGGGGTCCACGGTAGTGGTTTCTGAAGTCAACGACGGCCGAACAGGACGGTCCGTAGGTCGAACCATGGACTGTGGTTCGTCACCATCGTTGACGACGACATTTATTTTCTTAAGGGTTTTTTGGTCTTTTCCTAATTACTCTATCCTAATACTATGTCGTTTTATCCATCATCTAAACCTCTATATAAGTATTCTTACCCCCAAATTTCCCCAACAAAAATCATTCTCTCAAATTCCTAAAACAAAAACAAGTCTTCCTCTCAAATATTTCTCTCTCTAGTAGTTGAAGAAGAAAGCTACGGTTTGCAAGTCAAGTCTCCAATTCCACCATTGAAGTCAAGCTTTTGGCATTGAGGTATGCTAGTTTTCATCCATGAAGCCCTTTCCTCCATGGAGTTCCCAAATTTCCCAATTAACAAAGTTTGAAATCCCCAATTGGGTTAGGGTTTTTCCTCCATGTCATGGGTTCTTTAAAATATGAATTTATTTGATTGTTTTATTATCTATCAAGCATGAATTGAGATAATTACATGATTTTATGATTAATTCTCATGAGCCCATGTCTAACCCATGTTTTCTAAAATATTGATGATTGAAAGTGGATTTTGAACTATGAAAGATGAATTATGGAATTATGCATGTTCTTATAAAATTGATGAGATATGATGTAGATTGCTTGAGAGTAAAAGCATGTATGTTGTTGTTGTAGTTAATTGTTGGGAAAATATTTCTCACATAACTACTTCATGCATGAATGTGAAAGGTTTTCTCACATAAATGATTCTAAGGTTGAAAGATATTCTCACCTAAAATGAATCAAAGATAAGAAGCTATTCTATGAATGAGGCAAGCGACGATTACCCATGACCTCTAAATGAAAGACAAGAGGTGATTACCCATGTCACATGATGTAACACCCCGGAATCTAGTAGGCTAAGCTAGGGCTAGGTGTGTGGGGGGTAACTAGCCAAGGAAGAAGGGCAAGGTCCTAAAATACCTTGGAAATGGTTGAAGGAAAACATTTTTTACCTTGATCCACCTGGCGAAGTGAAGTACCATCGCCAAAGTGACTTGGCGATTCACCAAGTGGAGCCACAGTCGCCTAGGACTGCCTAGAGGGCCCAAGATGCTAGAAAATTGGGCAAGCCAAGTCGGGGCTCGCCGTTTAGGTTGGCGCATCGCCAAGGGTCTCCTCCCCATCGCCCAAGTGACCTGTCTCTTTGAGTGAGCTACTGTAATTTTAGGTGAGCCAAGGGTCCACTTGGCGAGCCTCAGCGTGCAGCAGCCCTAAAAATTAAGTTAGGGTCTTTAATATCTTTTCATAGTTTCCTAAATTCGATACTACGTCGTTTCACCCCTCATCTTGTAAAGTATATAAGCGTTCTATTCTAAAATTTCCCCCCAATTAAGTCATTCTCCCTAGAATTTAAAAGAAAACCCAAAAGTTCTTCCCTCAAAATATTTCTCTCTAGAAAACTTGAAGAAGAAGAAGAAGGAGATTCAAGCTAGGGTTTCAAGAGCAAGCTTTTGTACATCAATTTCTTTGGGATTTGATAGTAAGGTATGGTAGTTTTTCATCCATGGAGTGCTCTCAAAATCTCCTATTTCAAAAGATAGAAATCCCCAATTGTTAGGGTTTGATTCAAAAGTCATAGGTTCCTTTCAAACTTAATTTTAATGGTTGAATTATGTTATATTAAGCATGAATTAATGATTTCCTATGGTTTTTATGATGTATCCCCCAAGAACCCATGAAATTCCCATATTTCTCAATTGTGATCTTATGATGTGGGTCTTTGGTGATGAAAGAGGGATGTTATGAATTAATGCATGAAGTGATAGAATCACATGAATAATAATGAAATCCATGTCTAATGCTTGAATTCTAGATGTGTTGATTGAAAGTAAGCTTTGAACCTTGAAAGGGAAAAGTATGAGATTATGCATGTTTTATGAAATCTATGTAAATGCTTTTATAACACTTTGAGAGTGAAGTATCAATGATTATGACATTGTTGTTGTATTGGTTGAAATTGTATTCTCATGAACACATAATGAACATGATGTGAAAGTTTTTCTCACATAATGAAGATTCTAGGTTGAAAGGCTTTCTCACCTAATTGAATCTAATACATACATGTAGACATAGAAGGTGAAATATTTTCTCACCCATGATCTAAGAGCTATCCTAATGAACTAAGTTGGACTGATTGTCAAAGACATCCTTCCATGAAAAATGAGTCAAGTCAAGATTTAATAAGTACTCTGTGGGATTAATGCTTAGCACCGAGTGGATATTGAATATTAAGATGGAAGTCTTTTACGCAAGTTGAGTCCGGGCTTCCCAAGTATGTCTCATGAGATGGAAGCCTTCTACGCAAGTTGAGTCTGGGATTCTAGTAACAATCTCCTTATCCCATAAACTACGTGCCCCCGTAGGATGTTTAGCTAGTGGATCCACCTAAGTTAACAAACCATGGTTCTACCTTAGGAAAGTAGGACAACCCTTTTCGGTGTGGGTTACACCGGGTGATCATGTTATAGCTCACATGGTCTCATGTCGGTTAAGTCTTATTCCCACAATAAGAACAAGAATATGAATAATGGACTATGGTTACACAAGAAGCTTTGTATATGAGTTCAAAGGTTTTAATGATGATGATGACTTATATTGCCTATGTTTTATGACTTATGGTTTCTAACCTCTTATATCATGTTTAACTTAGTAAATGGCATGCTTTCAAATGAAATGTCCCTTTTTGCATGTTTCAAGTGTTTTTATGCATGGCTATCATACTTAGTGCATTTTTGTACTAATGTCTACTTTTGCCTATATTTTTCCCAAGTGTAGGGTCCGATACTCGAGGTGATCATTCTTGTGGCTAGAGCTTGGATTTGATTGTTTTCCCGAGCTTGGTGAGTCTTCATGGTTAGAGGACAAACTTTCCTATGTTTAGTTTCTTTCATGTACTTTCCCTTTTGAACATGTTGTATGGGCTAGGCCCTATTTCATTCGGTATTGTAATAGATGGCTATGATGAGACAAAGTGTCTAGACTTCCGCTTTCTTTTATGAAACACTTTTGAGACTTGAAATGTGTTTTAATCTTATTATTCTATTGCTTATGTTATGAGGACTAAGTGGCTTATGTGGATTCCTTCGGGGTTCTATACGCCATGTTACGTCTAGGGGGTGCCCTGGGTCGTGACTAACTTGGTAATCAGAGCACAAGGTTTAGAATGGTTCTAGGATGATGTCTCATAAGCCAATTCTAGTAGAGTCTTGTTCATGAGTGTGAAGCGTGCCACATTTATGAATGAGAAGTTTTACGATGTTTAGGAAATTCTACTTCTTTCATTACTCTTAAGTCATGCGATGGAGTTTAAATCTATAAAGTCTTTCTCCTAATCCTTATCCGATGGTCTACATGATATGACTATTCAAAGGACTTTCGCTAGAAGGAATGAGGAAGGCAATGTGAATCAAGGAGCTCCTCCTCACGCTCCGGTTGATCCTTTGGCCGAGCAAGTGACAAATTTGAAGTTTAGGGCGGATTTTCAAGTGTTGGCCCAAGCCATGACGGCTCAAGCCAATAGAGAGGTTGTAGCTCCGGTGAAACCTAATGTGAATCCGGCGGCTTCAAGAGTGAGGCACTTTGCAAGGATGAACCCTCCAGAATTTTATGGCTCCAAAGTTGAGGAAGATCCTCAAGAGTTTATCGATGAAGTCTATAAGGTACTTGCTATTATAGGGGTGACTCCGGTAGAGAACTCGGAGTTGGACGCTTACCAATTGAAAGGGGTTGCTCAAGTGTGGTATAATCAATGGAAGGAGGGGAGGCCGGTGGGAGCGGTTCCCGTAGAGTGGGAAGTGTTTAAATCGGCGTTTCTTGATAGGTTCTTTCCCCTAGAGTTAAGGGAAGCCAAGGTGCAAGAGTTCATTAACCTTCGTCAAGGAGGTATGAGTGTGAGGGAGTATGCTCTAAAGTTCACCCAACTATCCAAGTACGCTCCAACTATGGTGGCGGATTCAAGGGCAAAGATGAATAAATTTGTGACAGGCGTGCCCGACATGGTAGTCAAAGAATGCCGTACGACAATGCTTATCCAATATATGGATATTTCACGTCTCATGGTGCATGCCCAACAAATAGAGGAAGAGAAACTCAAAGAAAAGAATAGGGAGGTAAAAAGGGCTAGGATCGGTGAAGGGAACTTCTCTAATACAAGGTCCGATGGACAAGGCCAACCTAGGTTTAAACAAAGGTAATCTGGTCAAGGTTCCTCAACCTCTCCTCCAAGATTCAACAAGGATAGGGTGTCTAACCCTAACCTAAACCTCAAGGAGGTAATGGTAGTGGATCTTTTGTGGATAGGCCTACTTGTGTGAAGTGTGGGAAGAAAGATGATGGTAGGTGCCTAGCCGACACAGACAGTTTTTTAGTTGTGGCAAGAATGGTCACAAAATGAGGGATTGCCTGATGCTTAAGGTTAAAGGAAGAGAGGGCAAGCAAGCTCCTCCTAGTGGTTCAAATTTCAATGCTCCCAAGCAAAACCGCTTCTATGCTCTCCAAAACCGAGGTAAACAAGAGAGTTCTCCGGATGTGGTCACTAGTATGTTAAAAGTTTTCCATATAGATGTGTATGCTTTGTTATACCCCGGTGCTACTTTATCTTTTGTGACGCCTTATGTGGCTATGAGATTTGATGTGCTCTCTGATGTGTTGTTAGAACCTTTTTCTATCTCTACTCCTATTGGTGATTATGTGGTGGCTGAGAGGGTCTATAGTAGGTGTCCCGTTTCCTCATCCCATAGAGTTACTCTTGTTGATTTGGTAGAGCTTGACATTTTAGATTTCGATGTTATTCTTGGTATGGATTGGCTGCACTCTTGTTATGCTTCTGTTGATTGTAGAACTCGTATGGTCAAGTTCCAGTTCCCGAATGAGCCTATCCTTGAGTGGAATGGGGTAAATTCTATGCCTATGGGTCAGTTTGTTTCATGTCTTAAAGCTAGAAAGATGATCTCTAAGGGTTGCATTTACCATTTTGTTAGGGTGAGGGATGTAAATTCTGAAACCTCGTATCTTGAGTCGGTCCCCGTTGTGAATGAGTTTTCAGAAGTGTTCCCAGATGATCTACCCGATATTCCTCCTGAGCGGAAAATAGACTTTGGTATTGACCTTCTCCCAGATACGCAACCTATTTCAATTCCTCCTTATAGAATGGCCTCGGCCGAGTTAAAGGAGTTGAAAGAACAGTTCAGGGATCTGTTAGACAAGGGTTTTATTCGACCGAGTATCTCTCCATGGGGTGCTCCGGTATTGTTCGTTAGAAAGAAAGATGGGTCTCTTTGAATGTGTATTGATTATCGTCAGTTGAACAATGTGACTATTAAGAATAAGTATCCTCTCCTAAGGATAGATGATTTGTTTGATCAACTTCAAGAGGTAAGTTATTTCTCTAAGATTGATCTTCGGTAGGGCTATCACCAATTGAAGGTGAGAGTAAATGACATTCCGAAGATGGCTTTTCAAACTCAGTATGGTCATTATGAATTCCTACTGATGTCGTTTGGTTTGACTAATGCTCCGGCAGTGTTTATGGACTTGATGACTAGAGTGTTTAGGCAATACCTTGACATGTTTGTGATCGTGTTTATTGATGATATTTTGATCTATTCAAGGAGTGAGAATGAGCATGTGGACCATTTGAGGATTGTGTTGCAAGTTCTTAAGGACCAACAACTCTTTGCAAAGTTTAGCAAGTGTGAATTTTGGTTAAGGTCCGTAGCTTTTCTTGGTCATATTGTGTCTAATAAGGGTATTGAGGTAGATCCTAAGAAGAAGGATGCGGTCAAGAGTTGGCCTAGACCTCTAACCCCTTCTTACATTAGAAGCTTATTGGGTTTGGCCGGTTATTATAGGAGGTTTGTTGAGGGGTTTTCTTCCATTGCCTCTCCGTTGACGGCTTTGACTCAAAAGAAAGCTAAGTTCATTTGGTCAGAAGCTTGTGAGAAAAATTTCCAAGAGTTGAAAGATAGACTTACTTCCGCTCCGGTGTTGACTTTACCGGAAGGTACGGATAGGTTTGTGGTGTATTGTGATGCCTCTAGAGTTGGGTTGGGATGTGTGCTTATGCAAAATGGTAAAGTGATTGCCTATGCTTCAAGGCAACTTAAAATCCATGAGAAGAACTATCCTACCCATGACCTTGAGTTAGCGGCGGTTGTTTTTGCCTTGAAGATATGGAGGCATTATTTGTATGGGGTTCATGTTGATGTGTTTACCGATCACAAGAGTTTACAATACGTGTTTAGTCAAAAGGATTTGAATCTTCGCCAAAGAAGGTGGCTTGAATTATTGAAAGATTATACATGAGTGTTCTTTATCACCCCGGTAAGGCAAATGTGGTAGCGGATGCTCTTAGTCGATTGTCTATGGGTAGTGTTGCTCATATCGAAGATGGTAAGAAAGAGTTGGTTCGAGATGTTCATAGGTTGGCCCGATTAGATGTTCAATTAGTGGACTCCACCAAGGGTGGTGTCATGGTTCACAATGGGTCCGAATCATCTTTTGTGGCGGATGTGAAATCTAAGCAAGGCCTTGATCCTATTTTGGTTGAATTGAAAGAGGCGGTACTTAAGAAATCTGTGGAGGCTTTCTCCCAAGGGGGAGATGGTGTACTTAGATACCAAGGCCGTTTATGTGTTCCTAATGTTGACGACTTGAGAGGGTAAATCTTGTCGGAAGCCCATAGTTCTCGGTATTCCATTCACCCGGGAGCCACCAAGATGTACCGTGACTTGCAGGAAGTCTATTGGTGGAACGGGATGAAGAGGGACATTGCGGAGTTTGTGGCCAAGTGCCCTAATTGTCAACAAGTTAAAGTTAAGCATCAAAGACCGAGAGGTTTATCCCAAGATATAGGTATTCCTACTTGGAAGTGGGAAGATGTGAAAATGGACTTTATTATCGGTTTGCCTCACACCCAGAGACAACATGACTCTATTTGGGTCATTGTGGATCGGATGACAAAATTAGCTCACTTTATTCCCGTCAAGGTTTCATTTTTGGCGGAGGACTATGCTAAGTTGTACATAAGAGAAATGGTGAAGTTGCATGGAGTGCCTTTATCCATCATTTCCGATCGTGGCCCTCAATTCACTTCACATTTTTGGAAGTCGTTCCAAAAGGGTCTTGGCACCAAGGTTAAGCTTAGCACGACTTTTCATCCCCAAACTGATGGGCAAGCGGAGCGTACCATCCAAACTTTGGAGGATATGTTAAGGGCTTGTGTAATTGATTTTAAGGGTAATTGGGATGACCATTTGCCATTTATAGAGTTTGCCTACAATAATAGCTATCACTTAAGCATCGGTATGGCTCCATTTGAGGCCTTGTATTGTAGGAGATGTAGGTCTCCCTTGGTTGGTTTGAGGTGGGTGAAGTTGTTTTGATAGGTCCCGAATTGGTTCATGAAGCCATTGAAAAGTCCGACTCATTAGAGAGAGGTTGATAACGGCTCAAGTCGACAAAAGTCTTATGCCGATGTGAGGAGAAGGGATCTAGAATTTGAAGTTAACGATTGGGTCTATTTGAAAAACTCACCCATGAAGGGTGTGATGAGATTTGGCAAGAAAGGGAACCTTAGTCTCCGGTATGTAGGCCCCTACCAAATTTTGAGACGTATTGATAAGGTTGCCTATGAGTTAGATTTGCCAAGTGAGTTGGCTTCGGTGCATCCGGTGTTTCATGTCTCTATGCTTAAGAAGTGTGTTGGAGATCCAACACCCATAATTCCCTTAGAAGGATTGGGAGTTGACGAAAGTCTTTCCTATGAGGAAGTTCTGGTAGAGATTCTAGACCGGCAAGTCAAGAAATTGAGAAACAAGGAAATAGCCTCCGTAAAAGTCTTATGGAGGAATCAACTAGTTGAGGGTGCTACTTGGGAGGCCGAGGTCGATATGATGTCCTGCTATCCTCATCTCTTTCTAACTACTCCTATTCTAGCTTGAGGTAATTAGTTCCTCTTGAGTTTTCCTTGTTTTGAGAGTCATGTGTGTTATAAGTGTTTTTCCATGATTTCCCTATATTATGCATGTTCATGAGAAATTTATGTTTAGAAAGAAAATGAGTTTATATGATTAATTTTCCTCATGTTGTTGTGCATTGAGTATGAATTGCCTATATGCTTCATGAGATGAATTGATGAACACACTTTCAATTATGCTTTTTGAGAGTAAATTGCATAAAGGCTCCATGAGATTGTGTTGAGCATGCTTGTAGCTTGGAAAAGGTAATTCCTCCTAAGAACATGAGAAATGTTGAATTTCGTGCGTAATGGGTTGTTAGATTTAGTTCCTACTTCTTCGTGATGCATTGAATATGTTTGAGTTGGAGTTGATGTTTCCTCCTTTGTTTGTGCATTGTTATGATGTTGCATGCATGATTGGCTGGTAGTCTTGAGTCTTTACTTCTGTAAGGTGTCTAGATCGTCATTCTAGGACGAATGTTTCCAAGGAGGAGATATTTTAACACCCCGAAATCTAGTAGGCTAAGTTAGTGCTAGGTGTGTGGGGGGTAACTAGCTAAGGAAGAAGGGAAAGGGCCTAAAATACCTTGGAAATGGTTGAAGGAAAACATTTTTCCCCTTGATCCACTTGGCGAAGTGAAGTACCATCGCCAAAGTGACTTGGCGATTTGCCAAGTGGAGCCACAGTCGCCTAGTGGACTGCCTAGAGGGCCCAAGATGCTGGAAAATTGGGCGAGCCAAGTCGGGGCTCGCCGTTTAGGTTGGCGCATCGCCAAGGGGCTCCTCCCCATCGCCCAAGTGACCTGTCTGTTTGAGTGAGCTACTGTAATTTTGGGCGAGCCAAGGGTCCACTTGGCGAGTCGCCGAGTGCCCTTGGCGAGCCTCAGCGTGCAGCAACCCTAAAAATTAAGTTAGGGTCTTTAATATCTTTTCATAATTTCCTAAATTCGATACTACGTCGTTTCACCCCTCATCTACTAAAGTATATAAGCGTTCTATTCTCAAATTTCCCCCCAATTAAGTCATTCTCCCTAGAATCTAAAAGAAAACTCAAAAGTTCTTCCCTCAAAATATTTCTCTCTCTAGAAAACTTGAAGAAGAAGAAGAAGGAGCTTCAAGCTAGGGTTTCAAGAGCAAGCTTTTGTACATTAATTTCTTTGGGCTTTGATAATAAGGTATGGTAGTTTTTCATCCATGGAGTGCTCTCAAAATCTCCTATTTCATAAGATAGAAATCCCCAATTGTTAGGGTTTGATTCAAAAGTCATAGGTTCCTTTCAAACTTGATTTTAATGGTTGAATTATGTTATATTAAGCATGAATTAATTATTTCCTATGGTTTTTATGATGTATCCCCCAAGAACCCATGAAATTCCCATATTTCTCAATTGTGATCTTATGATGTGGGTCTTTGGTGATGAAAGATGGATGTTATGAATTAATGCATGAAGTGATAGAATCACATGAATAATAATGAAATCCATGTCTAATGCTTGAATTCTAGATGTGTTGATTGAAAGTAAGCTTTGAACCTTGAAAGGGAAAAGTATGAGATTATGCATGTTTTATGAAATCTATGTAAATGATTTTAGAACACTTTGAGAGTGAAGTGTCAAAGATAATGATATTGTTGTTGTATTGGTTGAAAGGCTATTCTCATGAACACATAATGAACATGATGTGAAAGGTTTTCTCACATAATGAAGATTCTAGGTTGAAAGGCTTTCTCACCTAATTGAATCTAATACGTACATGTAGACATGGAAAGTGAAAGGTTTTCTCACTCATGATCTAAGAGCTATCCTAATGAACTAAGTTGGACTGATTGTCAAAGACATCCTTCCATGAAACATGAGTCAAGTCAAAATTTAATAAGTACTCCGTCGGATTAATGCTTAGCATCGAGTGGATATTGAATATTGAGATGGAAGTCTTTTACGCAAGTTGAGTCCGGGCTTCCCAAGTATGTCTCATGAGATGGAAGCCTTCTACGAAAGTTGAGTCCGAGTTTCTAGTAACAATCTCCTTATCCCATAAACTACGTGCCCCCGTAGGATGTTTAGCTAGTGGATCCACCTAAGCTAACAAACCATGGTTCTACTTTAGGCAAGTATGACAACCCTTTTCGGTGTAGGTAACACCGGGTGATCATGTTATAGCTCACATGGTCTCATGTCGGTTAAAACTTATTCCCACAACAAGAACAAGAATATGAATAATGGACTATGGTTACACAAGAAGCTTTGTATATGAGTTCAAAGGTTTTAATGATGATGATGACTTATATTGCCTATGTTTTATGACTTATGGTTTCTAACCTCTTATATCATGTTTAACTTAGTAAACTGCATGCTTTCAAATGAAATGTCCCTTTTTGCATGTTTCAAGTGTTTTTATGCATGGCTATCATACTTAGTGCATTTTTGTACTAACGCCTATTTTTGCCTACATTTTTCCCAAGTGTAGGGTCCGGCACTCGAGGTGATCATTCTGAAGGCTAGAGCTTGGATTTGATTATTTTCCCGAGCTTGGTGAGTCCTCATGGTTCGAGGACGGACTTTTCTATGTTTAGTTTCTTTCATGTACTTTCCCTTTTGAACTTATTGTGTGGGCTAGGCCCTATTTCATTCGGTATTGTAATAGATGGCTATGATGAGACAAAGTGTCTAGACTTCCGCTTTCTTTTATGAAACACTTTTGAGACTTGAAATGTATTTTACTCTTATTATTCTATTACTTATGTTATGAGGACTAAGTGGCTTGTATGGAGTTCTTCGGGGTATCATACGCCATGTTACGTCTAGGGGGTACCCCTGGGTCGTGACACATGATGTAAGAACAAGATGCGATTACCAATGTTACTTTAAAAGATAAGATGAATATGATTAAGAATTATTCAGTGGAAGTTAATCTTAGTACCGAGTGGACAATTGGCGATTACCCGTGTCCCATAAACTATGTGCCAACATTGGATTGTCTAGATAGACATTAGCTAGTGGATCCACATAAGCTAGAAGTTCATGGTCCTTACTTTGGAAAGTAGGACAACCCTTTTCGGTGTGGGAGACACCGGATTCCATGTTAATAGCTCACATGGTCTTATATGTCGGTTAAGGATACTTCCCACAAGCAAGCTATGATGAACTAAGCTTACTTCAAGAAGTATCTAACATGTGACTTAAGATGATGTCTATTTGCATTGACCATGTTTTATGACTTATATCTTCTACTTACATTCATGATTTAGTTTGGTCATTGCACTATATGAAAATTTCCTTTTCTCATGTATTTCAAATGTTTTATGCATGACTAACGTACTTGGTACATATTTTATACTAACACATACTCTTGCCTACATTTCCCCAAATGTAGGTTCATGATTCTCAGTTTCGTGGCTGGAGGTTGTTAAAGATATTCCGAGCAGTGGTGCGTGATGAGTCAGGGATTTCGACTCATTTAGGGCTTAATATTCAAGAAATTAGTGTCCTCAATACCTATTTTATGCTCATAACTGATGTTAAAATGTTAATTTACAGCAATGAAGGTAAAAGAGCAAGGCAAGGGCATTATGAGGAAAAAAAGAGAGAAAAAACTGAAAAAGTTGAAGGAAAGCAAAGATGGTACTCGCCAAAGCCACTCGGTGACTCGCCGAGTGGACCTTCAGCTCGCCCAAAGTTCCAGAGTGCCAGCCCTTGGACAAGACCAACTTTGCGAGCAAACTGGTGGTTCGGTGATGCGCCGAACAGATCGGCGAGGCCGATTTCAATCACCTAATGTTACAGAACAATTTTCTCACGCTAAAAAAGCGAGAAGAGGAGCACTCGACGCATCGCCGACTAGTTCGGCGAGCCCGACTTATTTCACCGAGTGGACTCCGTGCTGAAATTCTGAGAACTTATAAATGAAATTTTGAAAAGAAGAAAAGGAGTTCCCACATTGTCCACTTCTGGGTTTTTAAGTTCTTACTTTCTAGAACATTGTTTTTACACTTTTGAGTAGAGATTGAAGGTTTCTGAGATTTTTAGCTTCAATTTGAGCATTTGGAGACTTGTGGATGGTTGTCCAATTTGATGGAAAACTTTGTTGGTAACGATTTCTTGTTCTTTATTATGTTTGGCTAAAAACCCCATTCTTGGGGTGTGATTATGTAGTTGAATGCATTAATTAGCTAATGGGTGTTGTTATTTACTGATTTTATTGTTGATTTGAAGTGGATTCAATCAATAGTTTGTGTTTTATTTGAGGAATTGTAGTTGCAAATGCACATTCTAGCTTATTACTCTATACTTGATTGAGAAGTTTGTATTATAATGTAAAAATTGCTTAAAATTTGTGTTAAGTTTCGATATTCTTGCATATTTTTGAATCCTCTACTTAGATTCTTTGGCCCAAAAAAACAAATTTTCTTTTCTTGTTTGACTTTGTAATGCGTCGAATGAGTAATCCTGTTATGAATCACATTATATTGTCACAGGGAATGGGTATACCAGTAGGAAAATTGGCTTTGTATACTGCACTCGGAGGAGTCAGACCTTCAGCGGTACCAAAACTCGTTAAAACTTATATACTATACTATAATTTTGTAACTATGAACATCCTATAGTTTTGCTCGAATGTGCGGTGTTTGCCTATAACAATTGATGTGGGAACAAATAATGAGCAACTATTGAAAGACTAGTTCTACATTGGACTCAGACAAAAAATTGCTACTGGCGAGGTCAATTTTATAATAGCATAACTCTATATCGTACTTGTTCTAAATATAAATTGAGATTTGTAGCATGTTCTCAAGATATGTCTGTTTGTTTTTGCTTCTTGTAGGAATACTACGACTTTCTTGATGAAATCATGAAGGATGTGAAGCAAAATTATGGTGAAAAAGTTCTTGTACAGGTTAGTAATTTGAAACTTGTTAAGGACCACATCGACTTTCAAGTAACGTCTGATATTTGTAACGTCATCTGCAGTATGAAGATTTTGCGAATCACAATGCTTTTGAGCTGTTGGCGAAATATGGTACCACACATTTGGTATTCAATGATGATATATAGGTATGTTGCATATTTTTGGGCCTATATCACTGGACATTTGCTTTTGTTCAGGTTTCTGATCCTATTAATGCTGCAGGGGACCACTGCTGTGGTACTTGCGGGGCTTGTTGCATCACTTAAGCTGCTCGAAAGGTTCTTAGCCGATCATACGTTCTTGTTCTTCGGTGATGGAGAAGTAAGGCTAGAACTTTCTTTTGAATATTCAAGTTTTCAATTGTTTCGGTAGACGAGCTACGTCTAACAACATGTAAAAAGGATACAAATGGTGGCAATGAATAACTTAGGGAAAGAATACGATAATTGGATGACATCCCAACTCTCTAATGATTATGTCACTCACTCATGACGCGATTTACATTCAGAGGAAATATTATGCATCTGAAATCATATAATCTTTTTGCCTCTAATAGTGTCGATAGCAGATATGGATGGATTATTTACATTAAAAGATATTGAAATGATCTTAAAGTCATGAAATTGTTCTTTATGTCGATCTCTTTGTGATCACAAACTGGAACTGGTATAGCAGAACTCATAGCACTTGCGATTTCAAAGAAGGTAAAAGATTTTGGTTGTCAATGGTTTGTCAAAGTCGTGTTCTCGTTTAGTATGTTTCACTTGATAAATTGTGTTTGTTATCTGTAGACAAACGCCCATGTGGAGGAAGCGCGTAAAAATATCTGGCTCGTGGACTCAAAGGTAGGAAAATATACCATCTCCTAGGCTAGTATTTGTCTTAAATTTCACATTTCACAAAGTTTACGATTGGTTCCTCTGCGTAAATAGTCTATATAATTGAGTGGTTATGTGCAGGGTTTAATTGTAAACACTCGAAAGGAATCACTTCAAGCTCACAAGAAACCTTGGGCATATGAACACGAACCTGTCAACAATCTCTTCGACACTGTTAAGGTTTGATCGATGAGCTCCCTAATCGAGGATTGCCACTTTTAAAATCCCTTTGTATGCATTAACACTTCCAAATTTAATTTAGGCCATTAAGCAGCTGCCATAATCGGAACGTCTGGAGTTGGAAGAACATTTACTAAGGAAGTGATTGAGGCTATGGCCTCCATAAACAAGGTGCTTCATTTCCGCGATTTTTCATTTCCTCTCTCCCCGATTGAAATTTAATTTCTTTGAGCTAACTGACTAAAATATGATTTGCAGAGACCTCTCATTATGGCTCTCTCAAACCCGACTGCAAAATCCGAATGCACTGCTGAAGAAGCTTACACTTGGAGTGAGGTAAGTAGCTAATATTCATGATAACAGAGGTATATGTGAAAAATCACTAAAATTTTGAAACCATCATTTCAAAAGTACAATGAGTTCAATACTTATAAGGATCTTAAACTTTGAATCCGTCCAGTTTAAATTTGTGTTTGGTTAAATCTTGTACTAAACGCTCACGACGTTGATCTTGTTTCTTATTGTTTTCTTTATGAAAAGGGTCGAGCAGTCTTCGCAAGTGGAAGTCTATTCCCTTCTGTAGAGTACAAAAACATACTCCACATTCCTAGCCAGGTTTGTTAATGCATATATATGCTTAAGTTCTTTTGTGAAGTACCACCACAATCAACTCGATTATGGTTAAGTTACGCTCTTTCGTGTAATATCACAGGCGAACAACTGTTACATATTCCCGGGATTTGGTTTTGGCTTGGTCATGGTTGGCGCTATCCGTGTGCACAACGACATGCTTTTAGCAGCTTGTAAGTACTCTTTCGTTTCAATTTGTTTGTCTTACTTTTCTATTAAGTCTGTTTTAAAAAGAATGTCTCTTTTCTCTTTTGATAAATGATAACTCTTTAATTTTCAACTTTCCACATGGCATGTTCATGTACCACATAGTCAAAAGTTGCATTTACTTTCTTATACTCCGTCTCAAGTCAAAACCAGACAAACAAATTGAAATAGAGGGAGTATTTGAATTACAAACCTTAAATCGAAATCTCATATCTTGACCATCAGAGGTGGTAAATGGGCGAGTTTGGTCAAATTTGGACAAATCATTCCCTCCTAGACCCCCCCAACGGGTCACATCCTCCCCTCATTAATTTTTGTTTACGCGAAACAGCGGAAGCGTTGGCAGGTCAAGTAACTGAGGAGCATTATGGCAAGGAGATGATTTACCCTCCTTTTGGTAATATCAGAAAGATCTCAGCTTATATTGCTGCTAATGTTGCTGCTAAAGCGTATGAACTCGGTGAGCCCATTTCTTCCTTTTTCGTCATACGTCTTAATTGGATTTAGGTTATACGTACTGATAATGCTAAAAGATTTACACCATCAGTATAAATCAATGTCAATTATACATAGTTATTTAGAATTACCTTTTAAGTGATCTGATTGTGTAATATACGTGCAGGCGTTGTAACACGTCTGCCTCAGCCTGCAGATTTAGTGAAGTATGCTGAGAGTTGCATGTATACTCCGAATTATCGCAGTTATCGCTGATATATTAAATTAAATAATAAACTTTCATATGTTGTAATTTTATTTACAGAAAAGGGCCTAAAATACCCTTGAACTATGAATTTTGGTACAATAATACCCTTCGTTAACCTTTCAGGCCAAAAATGCCCCCGACGTCAACCTTTTAGCTCTAAATTACCCTTATTTTTAACGGTTCTATTTGAAAATATAATTACAAAATTCATTTATGATGTGGCACAATACTATTAGTTGATTTTAAAATAAACTAATTAATTAAATTTCTAACCCGCAACCCGAATACACTTAATAACCCATACCCTCCCCACCTAAAAGCCTCCATTAAACTCGTGGGCTACTCATAGTTTTAGCCGATGAAGTAGAAATTAATTAAGGATACATTTCTTCTCCAAAGTTAAATTTACTCTTAAATATGACCTCAAAGCAATAGATTTCTATGGAGAAAATACGGTGACAATAAATTTGAGTACAACATTGAGAAGAAGATCATATGAAGCAAAGTGAACAAAAAATTCACCAATTTCTTCGTCGAAATTGTGTGGATGAAGAAACCCAAAATCACAAAAGTTATCAATACAATTACAAAGTTTTTTTTTCTAATAAATTCATTTGGGAACGGAATGACGAAACCTCAGAAGGATATCTGCCATTAACGAATGCTCTGAGAAGAATCTAATTGCTTATTAACAATTTCAATCATTCAGCTTTTGTTGAAGAAGGAGAGAAGAAAAAAGTGGTAAACCAGAGACTACAAGTATTGAATTATGAAAAAGAAAAAAATTGTCTATTAACTAGATACTTAATCAATACACCAACGTAAAAGTCATGTGATACAAGTTGAATAAAGTAGAGTTTCTATTTTTTTATGTAATGTGTTCTGCATCAGTGGAAGAGTGAATATTCTTCTTCTTCCTTTTTTTTTAATGGGGCTTTTAAGTGGAGCGGTTATGGGTTGTGGATTGAGAATTTAATTGATTAGTTTATTTTAAATCAACCAATAGTATTATGCCACGTAATAAATAAATTTTGTAATTATATTTTTAGATAGGAACGTTAAAAATAAGGGTAATTTAGAGCCAAAAGATTGACGTCAGGGGCATTTTTGGGCTGTAAGGTTAACAAAGGATATTATTGTACCAAAAGCCATAGTTCAAGGGTATTTTAGGCCATTTATCTCGAAAAAGGGCCTAAAATACCCTTGAACTATGACTTTGGTACAATAATAACCTTCGTTAACCTTTCAGGCCTAAAATACCCCCGACGTCAACCTCTTTGCTCTAAATTACCCTTATTTTTAACGGTTCTATTTGAAAATATAATTACAAAATTCATTTATGACGTGGCACAATACTATTAGTTGATTTTAAAATAAACTAATTAATTAAATTTCTAACCCACAATCCGAATCCACTTAATAACCCATACCCGCCCCACCTAAAAGCCCCCATTAAACTCGTGGGCTACTCATAGTTTTAACCGATGAAGTAGAAATTAATTAAGGATACATTTCTTCTCCAAAGTTAAATTTACTCTTAAATATGACCTCAAAGAAATAAATTTCTATGGAAGAAGATCATATGAAGTAAAGTAATAAAAAATTTCACCAATTTCTTCGTCGAAATTGTGTGGATGAAGAAAACCAAAATTACAAAAAGTTATCAATACAATTACAAAGGTTTTTTTCTAATAAATTCATTTGGGAACAGAATGATGAAACCTCAGAAGGATATCTGCCATTAATGAATGCTCAGAGAAGAATCTAATTGTTTATCAACAATTTCAATCATTCAGCTTTTGTTGAAGAAGTAGAGAAAAAAAAGTGGTAAACCAGAGACTACAAGTTTTGAATTAAGAAAAAGAAAAAAATTGTCTATTAACTAGATACTTAATCAATACACCAACGTAAAAGTCATGTGATACAAGTTGAATAAATTAGAGTTTTTATTTTTTTATGTAATGTGTTCTGCATCAGTGGAAGAGTGAATATTCTTTTTCTTCCTTTTTTTAATGGGGCTTTTAAATGGGGCGGTTATGGGTTGTGGATTGAGAATTTAATTGATTAGTTTATTTTAAATCAACCAATAGTATTATGCCACGTTATAAATGAATTTTGTAATTATATTTTTAGATAGGAACGTTAAAAATAAGGGTAATTTAGAGCCAAAAGATTGACGTCAGGGGCATTTTGGGCTGAAAGGTTAACAAAGGGTATTATTGTACCAAAAGCCATAGTTCAAGGGTATTTTAGGCCATTTATCTCGGAAAAGGGCCTAAAATTCCGTTGAACTATGACTTTGGTACAATAATATCCTTCGTTAACCTTGCAGGCCAAAAATGCCCCCGACGTCAACCTTTTAGCTCTAAATTACCCTTATTTTTAACGGTTCTATTTGAAAATATAATTACAAAATTCATTTATGACGTGGCACAATACTATTAGTTGATTTTAAAATAAACTAATTAATTAAATTTCTAACCCACAATCCGAATCCACTTAATAACCCATACCCGCCCCACCTAAAAGCCCCCATTAAACTCGTGGGCTACTCATAGTTTTAGCCGATGAAGTAGAAATTAATTAAGGATACATTTCTTCTCCAAAGTTAATTTTACTCTTAAATATGACCTCAAAGCAATAGATTTCTATGGAGAAAATAAGGTGACAATAAATTTGAGTACCACATTGAGAAGAAGATCATATGAAGCAAAGTGAACAAAAATTTCACCAATTTCTTCGTCGAAATTGTGTGGATGAAGAAACCCAACATCACAAAAGTTATCAGTACAATTACAAAGGTTTTTTTTTTAATAAATTCATTTGGGAACGGAATGACGAAACCTCAGAAGAATATCTGTCATTAACGAATGCTCTGAGAAGAATCTAATTGTTTATTAACAATTTCAATCATTCAACTTTTGTTGAAGAAGGATAGAAGAAAAAAGTGTTAAACCAGAGACTACAAGTTTCGAATTATGAAAAAGAAAAAAATTATCTATTAACTAGATACTTACTCAATACACCAACGTAAAAGTCATGTGATACAAGTTAAATAAATAGAGTTTTTATTTTTTTATGTAATGTGTTCTGCATTAGTGGAAGAGTGAATATTCTTCTTCTTCCTTTTTTTAATGGGGCTTTTAAGTGGGGCGGTTATGGGTTGTGGATTGATAATTTAATTGATTAGTTTAATTTAAATCAACCAATAGTATTATGCCACGTAATAAATGAATTTTGTAATTATATTTTTAGAAAGGAACGTTAAAAATAAGGGTAATTTAGAGCCAAAAGATTGACGTCAGGGGCATTTTTGGGCTGAGAGGTTAACAAAGGGTATTATTGTACCAAAAGCCATAGTTCAAGGGTATTTTAGGCCATTTATCTCGGAAAAGGACCTAAAATACCTTTGAACTATGACTTTTGGTACAATAATACCCTTCGTTAACCTTTCAGGCCAACAATGCCCCCGACGTCAATCTTTTAGCTCTAAATTACCCTTATTTTTAACGGTTCTATTTGAAAATATAATTACAAAATTCATTTATGACGTGGCACAATACTATTAGTTGATTTTAAAATAAACTAATTAATTAAATTTCTAACCCACAACCCGAATCCACTTAATAACCCATATCCTCCCCACCTAAAAGCCCCCATTAAACTCGTGGGCTACTCATAGTTTTAGCCGATGAAGTAGAAATTAATTAAGGATACATTTCTTATCCAAAGTTAAATTTACTCTTAAATATGACCTCAAAGCAATAGATTTCGATGGAGAAAATACGGTGACAATAAATTTGAGTACAACATTGAGAAGAAGATCATATGAAGCAAAGGGAACTAAAATTTCACCAATTTTTTCATCGATATTGTGTGGCTGAAGAAACCCAACATCACAAAAGTTATCAATACAATTACAAAGGTTTTTTTCTAATAAATTCATTTGGGAACGGAATGACGAAACCTCAGAAGGATATTTGCCATTAACGAATGCTCTGAGAAGAATCTAATTGCTTATTAACAATTTCAATCATTCACCTTTTGTTGAAGATGGAGAGAAGAAAAAAGTGGTAAACTCTGACTACAAGTTTCGAATTATGAAAAAGAAAAAATTTATCTATTAACTGGATACTTAATCAATACACCAACGTAAAAGTCATGTGATACAAGTTGAATAAATTAGAGTTTTTATTTTTTTATGTAATGTGTTCTGCATCAGTGGAAGAGTGAATATTCTTCTTCTTCCCATTTTTTAATGGGGCTTTTAAGTGGGGCGGTTATGGGTTGTGGATTGAGAATTTAATTGATTAGTTTATTTTAAATCAACCAATAGTATTATGCCACGTAATAAATGAATTTTGTAATTATATTTTTAGATAGGAACGTTAATAATAAGGGTAATTTAGAGCCAAAAGATTAACGTCGGGGGCATTTTTGGGCTGAAAGGTTAACGAAGGGTATTATTGTACCAAAAGCCATAGTTCAAGGGTATTTTAGGCCCTTTATAATGCTCCCTTTTAAATGGACTTTCCTTTTTGTAAATTTTGTAGTCCATGTAAAAGCTGCAATGTGTTTGTACTATAGTTTGAATAAAATGGATCTTTATTACCCTTCGGTGCATGATATATAACAATAATATTATATCCAAAAAAGGCTAAACATACTTCCAAAACTTTCAAATATGGTATGTGTATATCTTTTGTTATACTTTTGGGTTATATATACTCTTATCGTTATACTTTTGAGTTATATAAAATGAAGGTCTTAGAAATGTTGATTATTGAATTTTCTCATTTGATTCTTCTTCTAATATTTAGGACTTTAAAATAATACTTATTCGTAATAGGACTCTACCTGGGGGGAGCTGGAGCTACTAAGAGTCAAGGGGATTCATCCAAAAGTTACATTATATATACATGGTTAAAATTATGTATTATGTATATATAGTGAATGTTGCACACCACCTTTATGAATACTGGCTCCACCACTATGTCGAACTCGAGTTGGAAGTCAAACTCAATCAGTACAGAATGCCAGTCATAATGTCACCCTCATCTTTTTTTTCTTTTGAACAAGTATCTGAAATCTATTTTTTGTTCGTTTATTTGAGTTCATAATAACAATAACTTGTGCATTTCATTAATGAAAAGAAAAGTGGAGGCCCGAAATGTAACACTTCAGTAGAGGATGATAAGAAAACAATCCTAGAAGAAGAATTAAATAATCGAACATGGTACAGTATAAAATAGAGGTGTCAATGGTTTTTTGTTTCGAAAAGTTTAATTTTGGTCATACAAAATAAAATAAGCGAACATGGTGCAATATAAAATAACCGTCCTAACTGTCCCTTTGACTCTAGCTCCTTCGCCTTCAACGCTTCCTTCACCTTGAGAAGAACCAGTGTCCTCCATTCATCCTGTTAAATGAGATGAAAGAAGCATCAGCGAGTCATCATTGAAAACGTGTCACGCTTAGTGCCGGCAAAATTAGCCTATATATTGGTAACCCGTCCCATCCGTTCATGTTTTAATGGGTTGGGTGAGTGACTTCTTAGATGGGTAAATTATGGGTATATACCCATAGATATATGGGTGTTCATGGATAAAATATGGATTAGCCTAATGGGTTAAACTTTCAACTTTTATTCACCCAAAATTCATGATATCAGTAAAAATGTTGTAACTTTTTTTTTATGTTCTAATTATTCTTTTCTATCATTGAAGAGGTAAAGTATTTGACCCTCCAAACAAGTATATACTATATTACCTGTACAATATTTCTTTTGTTACTTATAATTATATTTTTTATTTGTTTAATTTTATATGGGATAACAAATAATAGTGTAAAGTAAGAGAATCATGTATTAGTATTGATATTGCGTAAAGTTCCTCAAGCACTTTTTACTCCTAAAATGTAAATATTCATTTACTTTGAAATTAAAAATATTTTTTCCTTGTTATTACGTAAATTTATTTTATATTGAAAATTTATAGGAATTTTTTTGACTTTGATGATACTATAAAACTAAATAAAGTATTTGCAACATTTTTCATCTAAAAAAGAACTAAAACATTTTATCCATGTTTAATTCTAAAATAAAGTACTATTTGCTCATGAAAATATGGGTAAACTAGTATTTTATCCAACCCATTTGTTAGCCAACCCATTTTTACCCATATGAAATATAGGCGGGTTGAATTATTATCATTTTATATTGACCCATTTTCAACCAGCCCATTTGCTACCACTTGTCACGCTATAAATAATTTAGAAATGTTGAATATTATTGAAACTGTAGGGTGAACACTTGCCACACTAATCTTGTTTTATTTAGTTAAATATCTTGCTATTGACATGTTATTTTGACAAATGTAATAATATATTGTGTCTATGATCCACAAAAATTATGTTTCAAATTTAATTGTTTGAATAAATAAATTATTTTAAATATCTTCTTCAATTTTCCTAGAGTAACATGCCCACATTCTAAATAGGAAAAATGAAGTAAAATACACATCAACTTTGTTATTTAGAGTCGATATACCCTTCATTCTGAAAATGATTCATATATACCCCCTTATTATTGTTATACAAAGGGCTCACATATAACTTTTTTCTCTAACGAAAGTGAAAAAAATAATTTTAATTTAATTTTTAATTATTATTTTTAAAAAATATTATCCATATGGGGTATATTTGATCCTCCTCACACATATTTTTTTGACTTTTTTATTTAAACGACTAATTTGAATTTATTATTTTGATAGTCAAATTTATGTATGTTTCACTAATTTTCTTGTAAAATTTATTATAGATACCCCAATTTTATTTTAATTTTACAAATAGAAAAAATAAATTACAATATAACCTGGAAAAAAATTAGTTTTAAATTTTTTTCTTTACAGTAAAAATAGAAAGAAAAAAAAGAATAAGAAACTCAAAAAATGATAACAAAAAAAGTCAAAAAATAATTTATATATGAAAAAGATTAAAATATACCTTGAACTTTTGAGAGTTGATTATATCTTTTATATATTTTTTAAACTATAATTTTGTTAATTATTGTATTAACTTTATAGTAGTTTATCCATTACTAATATATAAGAAGGAACAAGAACACACGTCTCGATTGACGTGTGTACTTCCCGGAAATATCCACTAAGTTCAAGGATAATTTAATCAGTTTAGATTTATTGTGGCGGCTTGCAAATAAGGACTCTCAAAATATCACATGTGTCATATATATTATTCAAAAAGTACGTCTAAAATATTTTATACAAGAGGGAATAAGAATAGACGTCTCGGTCGATGTGTGTGCTTCCCGGAAATATCCACTAAGTTCGAGGATAATTTAGTCATTTTAGATTTATTTTGGCGGCTTGCAAATTAGGACTATCAAAATATCACATGTGTCATATATATTATTTAAAAAGTACGTTTAAAATATTTCCATTACTAATATATAAGATGGAATAATCAAACACATCTCGGTCAACGTGTGTACTTCCCGGAAATACCCACTAAGTTCGAGGATAATTTAGTCATTTTAGATTTATTGTGGTGACTTGCAATTTAAGACTTTCAAAATATAACATGTGTCTCATATATTATTTAAAAAATACGTTTAAAATATTTTAAAAATAACTGACAACAAAGTTATAAAATAAAAATAAATAAAATAATATATAAGTCCGAGCTTTTGTATCGCCTCCTTCCCGCTCTTCTCTGATCTTCAAGATGTTTTTTTCAAGAAGATCAACATTGAAACAAAGTAAGTTTTCGTTTAACTGCTTCTGAGTTCCGTTCGTATTTCCTCTATTCGTTCGATTGCTAATTCTATGAATTTTTCGCTTCTGAGTTCCGTTGGTATTTCTTATGTTCATTCAATTGCTAATTCTATTAATTTTTCCAGAATCGATCTCGGAATATTAATTCATTTTTTCTTTTTTTTCAGTTTCACGAAGAGTCAGATCTTTGAAGAAATTTATCTTCCATTGGAACCAAGTAAGTTTTTGTTTAAATGCTTCTGAGTTCCGTTCGTATTTCCTCTGTTTGTTCGATTGCTAATTATATAAATTTTTCGCTTCTGAGTTCCGTTGGTATTTCCTCTATTTATTCAATTGCTAATTCTATGAATTTTTCGCTTCAGATTTCCGTTGGTATTTCCTCTGTTCATTAGATTCCTAATTCTATAAATTTTTCCAGAATCGACCTTGGAATATTAATTCATATTTTCTTTTTTCAGTTTCAAGAAGAGTCAGCTCTTTGAAATTTTTTATCTTCCATTGGAACCAAGTAAATTTTCGTTTAACTGCTTCTGAGTTTCGTTCGTATTTCCTCTGTTTGTTTGATTGCTAATTCTATGATTTTTTTGCTTCTGAGTTCTATTGGTATTTCCTCTGTTCATTCGATTGGTAATTCTATGTTTTTTTTGCTTTTGAGTTCCGTTGGTATTTCCTCTGTTCATTCGATTGTTAATTCTATGAATTTTTCCAGAATCGACCTCGGAATATTAATTCATTTTTTCTTTTTTCAGTTTCAAGAAAAGTCAGCTCTTTGAAGATATTTTACTTCCATTGGAACCAAGTAAGGTTTTGTTTAACTTCTTCTAAGTTCCGTTCGCATTTCTTCTGTTTTTTCGATTGCTAATTCTATGAATTTTTCATTTCTGAGTTCCGTTGGTATTTCCTTTGTTCATTCGATTGCTAATTCTATGAATTTTTTGCTTCTGAGTTCCGTTGGTATTTTCTCTGTTCATTCGATTGCTAATTTTATGAATTTTTCCATAATCGACCCCGAAATATTAATTCATTTTTTCTTTTTTCAGTTTCAAGAAGAGTCAGCTCTTTGAAGAAATTTATCTTCCATTGGAACCAAGTATGTTTTTGTTTAACTGTTTCTGAGTTCCGTTCGTATTTCCTCTGTTTGTTTGATTGTTAATTCTATGACTTTTTCGCTTCTGAGTTCCGTTGGTATTTCCTCTGTTCATTCGATTGCTAATTCTATGAATTTTTCATTTCTGAGTTTTGTTGGTATTTCCTCTGTTCATTCGATTGCTAATTCTATGAATTTTTCTGGAATCGACCAAGAAATATTAATTCATTTTTTTTAAGTTTCAAGAAGAGTCAGCTCTTGGAAGAAATTTATCTTCCATTGGAACCAAGTATGTTTTTGGTTAACTACTTTTGAGTTCCGTTCGTATTTCCCCTGTTTTTTTGATTGCTAATTCTATGAATTTTTCACTTCTGAGTTTCGTTTGTATTTCCTCTATTTATTCGATTGCAAATTCTATGAATTTTTCGCTTCTGAGTTCTGTTGGTATTTCCTCTGTTCATTTGATTGCTAATTCTATGATTTTTTCCAGAATCAACCTCGGAATACTAATTCATTTTTTCTTTTTTCAGTTTCAAGAAGATTCAGCTCTTTGAAGAAATTTATCTTCCATTGGAACCAAATAAGTTTTTGTTTAACTGCTTCTGACTTCCGTTCGTATTTCCTCTGTTTGTTCGATTGCTAATTCTATGTTTTTTTTGCATTTGAGTTCCGTTTGTATTTCCTCTGTTCATTCGATTGTTAATTCTATGAATTTTTCGCTTCCGAGTTCCGTTGGTATTTCTCTTTTTTATTCGATTGCTAATTCTATGAATTTATCCAGAATCGACCTCGATATATTATTTCATTTTTTAATTTTTCAGTTTCAAGAAAAGTCAGCTCTTAGAAATTTTTTATCTTCCATTGGAACCAAGTAAGTTTTTGTTTAACTGGTTCTGAGTTTCGTTCGTATTTCCTATGTTTGTTCTATTGCTAATTCTATGAATTTTTCGCTTCTGAGTTCCGTTGGTATTTCCTTTGTTCATTCGATTAATAATTCTATGAATTTTTCGCTTTTGAGTTCCGTTGGTATTTCCTCTATTCATTCGATTTCTAATTCTGTGAATTTTTCCATAATCGACCTCGGAATATTAATTCATTTTTTTTCAATTTCAAGAATAGTCAGCATTTTGAAGAAATTTATCTTCCATTGAAACCAAGGAAGTTTTTGTTTAACTGCTTCTGAGTTCCGTTCGTATTTCCTTTGTTTGTTCGATTGCTAATTCTATGAATTTTTCGCTTTTAAGTTCCGTTGTATTTCCTCTGTTCATTCGGTTGCTACTTCTATGAATTTTCCGCTTCTGAGTTCCGTTGGAATTTCCTCTGTTCATTCGATTGCTAATTCTATGAAATTTTCCAGAATCGACCTCGGAATATTAATTCATTTTTTCTTTTTCCAGTTTCAAGAAGAGTCAGCTCTCTGAAGAAATTTATCTTCCATTGAAACCAAGTAAGTTTTGTTTTACTGCTTCTGAGTTCCGTTCGTATTTCCTCTGTTTGTTTGATTGCTAATTCAATGAATTTTTCGCTTCTGAGTTCCGTTGATATTTCCTCTGTTCATTCGATTGCTAATTCTATGAATTTTTTGCTACTGAGTTCCGTTAATATTTCCTCTGTTCATTCAATTGCTAATTCTACGAATTTTTTTATAATCGACCTCGGAATACTAATTCATTTTTTCTTTTTTAAGTTCAAGGAGAGTCAGCTCTTTGAAGAAATTTATCTTTCATTGGAACCAATTAATTTTTTTTTAAATGCTTATGAGTTCTGTTCATATTTTCTTTGTTTGTTCGATTGCTAATTCAATGAATTTTTTGCTGCTGAGTTCCGTTGGTATTTCCTATGTTCATTCGATTGCTAATTCTATGAATTTTTCGTTTCTGAGTTCCGTTGCTATTTCCTCTGTTCATTCGATTGATAATTTAATTAATTTTTCCAGATTCAACCTCGGAATATTAATTTATTTTTTCTTTTTTTTTTCAGTTTCAAGAATAGTCAACTCTTTGAAGAAATTTATCTTCAATTGGAACGAAGTATGTTTTTGTTTAACTGCTTCTGAGTTCCGTTCATTTTTCCTCTGTTTGTTCGATTGCTAATTATATGAGTTTTTTCACTTCTGAGTTCCGTTGGTATTTTCTCTATTTATTCGATTGCTAATTCTATGAATTTTTCACTTGTGAGTTCCGTTGGTATTTCCTCTGTTCATTCGATTACTAATTCTATGTATTTTTCCAGAATTGACCTCGGAATATTAATTCATTTTTTATTTTATTTTTAGTTTCAAAAAGAGTCGGCTCATTGAAGAAATTTATCTTCCGTTGGAACCAAGTAAGTGTTTGTTAAACTGCTTCCGAGTTCCGTTCGTATTTCCTCTGTTTGTTCGATTGCTAATTCTATTAATTTTTCGCTTCTGAGTTCCGTTGGTATTTCCTCTGTTCATTCGATTACTAATTCTCTGAAATTTTCGCTTCTGAGTTCCGTTGGTATTTCCTCTGTTCATTTGATTACTAATTGTAACACCCAGTATCCTAGACAGACCAGATTGCAGATTTGAGAAGCTACAGGTGCCACTGACGGGCACCACCTACGGAATGTAGGGTGACCCACGGTCCGTCCTGGTGGTCCATGGTTCATCACCTGGAGCCCCTTCCAGAAAAGCCCAGAAAAATTATTCTAAGTCCAGACCTACGCCAGGACCTACGGACCGTTGGTCAGACCACGGTCCGTGGTCCAGGGCAGTAGGTCGGACCCCAGATTTCTAGCCCAGAACTCTAGAAAATTCAACCATGGCATGACCCACGGCCAGGACCTACGGACCGTAGGTCAGACCACAGGCCGTGGTTTAGGTCCGTGGATCGTGGCCTTCAGGTCCAAGCCTCGGACGCCATTCGAAGAACGACCAGCACAGACCGTCGGTCCAGCCACGGTCCGTCGGTCTGGTTCGTCGGTTAACCCCGACAGTTGTTAAGTCAGGGGTCTTTTGGTCTTTTCCCTATGTGTTGGACCCCTAAACTACGCCATTTAACCCCTAAACTACATAGTTTTGGCCAGTTTAAGCCTAGTAACTTAATTAGAACTTACCCTAGTCAATTCATTCTCCAAAATTTAGCAAACTCAGAGCAAAAGGGGAGAAAGAGTCTACCAAACCTTTTCCAAGAACGCAACGAGTTTTCTTCAGTTCCAGCCCCGAAATTGAAAGATTTCTCTATGGAATTCATCACTAGGTATGTGGGATTTCACTAGTGGGTTCCTTTCACCCATTAGGTCCCTAGAATTCAGTCAGAATCTTAATTCCCTTGATATTATCTAGACCTAGGGTTTCTTGAATGTTAGAAATTGTTGGGTTTTAGCTGTTAGAATGATCCAAATCAGATTATCATGTTGTTGCTCAGTTTCTTGCAAGAAATTCAGAACCCTAGCTATGTAGTTCCTTTAGTTCATGAATTACACATGCTAGGCCAGCTATTTCAGTTATATACATGCTTCAGTTTACTAATGTCATATTATCAGATATAATTGTTGCATTCTCAGAGTTGGCATGTCAGAACATCGAGCTATCCATGTTTTACATAATTCAGTCATAATGTGTTAATTTCATAATCAATTGGGATAGCTTAATACCGAGTGGACTAGGGTTCCAGCGTACCCTCATAGTCCCAGAACTATGTGCCCCTAGGTTGTAAGTCCCCTCTGTGGGCATCATTTTAGTGATCACGCCAGTCATGTCTTTATACCTCTGGCAGGGTATATTGGGTCCTCTCGATGGGGCGTATACATCTGACTCCACATTTAGCTCATGTGGTTTTATGTCGGTTATTAGTAGCTCCCACAGTACAGTCAGATTCTAGTACATTGACCAGGTTATCAGTTACAGTTCAGTATTCAGACTCAGCATATCATGTACTTGGTCATTGCATTCAGTTAGCTCAGTATTCAGTATATCTTAGAGTTTACATTTAGTTCAGATTATATCATTGCTCTTATTGCTTTGCTCAGTTTTGATTATTTTTCAGCTTTACTCTATCCAGTAGGCTCAGTACCTTTCAAGTACTGACGCATACTCTGTGCTACATCTTCTCGTGATGTAGGTTCAGGTTCTCAGCTTCTAGATCACGCATAGATCGGTTCCCGATCTTCAGCTCAGCAGTATCAGTGGTGAGTCCTCACTATCCGAGGACGACACATATGTTTCCTTTGCTTTTAGTGTTAGTTTTAATTTTTGCTAGATTTAGGTGAGACATGTCCCAGCATTTCTAGTCAGTTAGAGGCTTTATTTCAGACATAGTTAGAATCAACTTTAGTATTTGAGTTTGAATTTTCAGTTGTTGTTAAACTCTCCGCATTTATATATTCAGATGTAGTATAGGTATTCCCCATCATTTCAGATTTATCTTATGATTAGTTTCCGCACAGTGTTTATTGATTCAGTTCTCTTTTAGTATGCTTATGTTATGCCAGCAGGGTTAGCTTGGGGTCACTCGTGATCCTAGGTCCCGTGTCCGTGTCCAGGGGGTAGCCTCGGTGCGTGACAAACTTAGTATCAAAGCATTAGGTTTAAGTGTCCTAGGATATCTGAAAAGTCACACAAAGTAGAGTCCTTTTCATGGGTGTGAAGTGCACCACATCTAATAAGGGGGAAGCTACAAAGTGTTTTAGGAAAGACTCACTTTCTTGATATTCTTATCGTGCGTTGGTATGATCTCTCTCTAAATCATCGTTATGCGTTTTAGATCATGCCTCCTTATAGAGCTAACGTAAGGAATGCTAACGCAGCTCCTCCAGTCCCAGATCAGGCAGTTTCAAATGTTGAGTTTCGGAACGCCATTCAACTTTTGGCTCAGAGTGTGACTAATCAGAACAACCAGTAGGTTCCAGCTCCTGCAAATGCTAATGTTGGGTCAGCTGCAACTAGAGTTCGTGATTTTATTAGGATGAATCCACCTGAGTTCTTAGGATTGCAGATTGGTGCGGATCCCCAAAACTTTATAGATGAGGTCAAGAAGATCTTTGGAGTGATGCAAGTGACAGGTAATGATATGGTAGAGTTGGCATCCTATCAGCTTAAGGATGTAGCTCATATCTGTTATACTCAATGGAAAGAGAAAAGGGGTACAGATGCAGCTCCTATCACTTGGGAATGCTTTAGTGAGACTTTTCTAGACAGGTTCTTCCCAAGAGAGTTGAGGGAGGCAAGAGCTCAGGAGTTCATGAATTTGAGACAAGGTAACATGACAGTCCAAGAGTACGGACTCAAGTTCACCCAACTCTCCAGGTATGCTCCTCACATGGTTGCCGATTCCAGGGCTCAAATGAACAAGTTTCTGTATAGAGTGTCAAACTTAGTGAAAACAGAGTGCAGGAATACTATGTTGCTGGAAATATGAACATCTCTAGGTTTATGACTCATGCTCAGCAGGTTGAGGGAGATAAGCTTAATGAAATAGCTAAGGACAACAAGAAAGCTAGAACAGGTAACTATGAGTACTCTCAACAGAAATCAGATGGTGGAAATCGCTCTCAGTTTCAGTAGAAATCTTCAGCTCCGGCACCTTCATCAGCTAGTGTTCCATCCTCCAGGTTCCGACATGATCAGAAAGGTTGGGCATCAGGCTCTAAGTCTCAGGGGAGTGTTTCAGGTACCAGAACCTACCCAACTTGTCGTAAGTGTGGTAAGAACCATCCGGGCGAGTGTCTTGAAGGAAAGGAAGGTTGTTTTGGGTGTGGTCAGACTGGTCACAGGTTGAGAGATTGTCCTTATTCTAAACAAGGTCAAGGAGGTAATAATGGTAGAGCTCAGTCCACAACTTCAGCAGTACCAGCAGGTCGCCCGACTCAGCAGGGTAACTCATCTGGTACAAGTGGTGGTCAGCGCCAAAACAGGTTGTATGCTCTTCAGGCTCGCCAGGATCAGGAAGATTCTCCTGATGTGGTCACTGTTACGTTACGAGTTTTTAACTTAGATGTTTATGCTTTGTTAGATCCAGGGGCTACTCTTTCCTTTGTAACTCCTTATATAGCAGTCAAATTCGATGTTAGTCCAGAAACTCTCTCAGAACCCTTCTCACTCTCTACTCCAGTTGATGACCCAGTTATAGCTAGACGGGTATACATAAATTGCCCTGTCACAATCTCTCAGAAAGTCACCTCAGCAGATCTTGTAGAGTTAGAAATGGTAGACTTCGATATCATTCTAGGCATGGATTGGTTACATTCCTGTTATGCCTCAGTCGATTGTAGAACTAGGATTGTTTGTTTTCAGTTTCTAGACGAACCAATCTTAGAATGGAAGGGTAGTAGCTTAGCGCCTATGGGTCGATTCATTTCTTACCTTAAGGACAGAAAGATGATCTCCAAGGGTTATCTCTATCATCTAGTTCGGGTTAAGGATTCAAGCTCCGAAACCCCAACTCTTCAGTCCGTTCCAGTAGTTAATGAGTTCCCAGAAGTGTTTCCAGAAGATCTTTCCGGAGTTCCTCCCGAAAGGGAAATCGACTTCAGAATTGATCTCCTTCCAGATACCCAACCTATTTATATTCCTCCTTACAGAATGGCTCCAGCTGAGCTTAAGGAATTGAAAGAGCAGTTGAAGGACCTTCTAGATAAGGGCTTCATCAGACCTAGTATTTCTCCATGGGGTGCCCCAGTGTTGTTTGTTAAAATAAAGATGGTTCTCTCAGGATGTGCATTGACTATCGGCAGTTGAACAAAGTCACAATCAAGAATAAGTATCCCATCCCCAGGATTGATGACTTGTTTGACCAACTTCAGGGTGCTAGTAATTTTTCAAAGATAGACCTCAGATCTGGTTATCATCAGCTTAGAGTCAGAGATATTGACATTCCAAAAATAGCCTTCAGAACTCGGTATGTTCATTATGAATTTGTAGTTATGTCATTTGGATTAACCAATGCTCGTGCAACTTTTATGGACTTGATGAACAGAGTGTTCAAGCAGTATTTGGACTTATTCGTTATCGTCTTTATTGATGATATCCTCATTTACTCTAGGAATGAGGAAGAACATGCGACTCATTTGAGAATTGTTCTGCAAACTCTCAAAGATCGCCAGTTGTTTGCTAAGTTTAGCAAATGTGAGTTTTTGTTACAATCAGTTGCTTTCCTCGGGAATATAGTATCTAGCGAAGGGATCCGAGTGGATTCTCAGAAAATAGAAGTGGTGAAACAATGGCCCAGACCTACCTCTCCTACAGATATCAGAAGTTTCTTGGGTCTAGCAGGTTATTACAGAAGGTTCGTGGAAGGATTTTCATCCATAGCCTCTCCATTGACTAAGTTGACTTAGAAAAAGGTTAAGTTTCAGTGGTTAGATGATTGTGAGAAAAGTTTCGCAGAATTGAAAACTAGGTTGACTACAACTCCGGTTTTGACTCTACCAGAGGGTTCAGACGGTTATGTTATCTATTGTGATGCGTACAGAGTCAGCCTAGGTTGTGTGTTGATGCAGCGAGGTAAGGTTATAGCTTATGCTTCTAGACAACTTAAGGTGCATGAGAAGAATTATCCAACTCATGACCTCGAGCTTACAGCAGTGGTGTTTGCACTTAAGATTTGGAGACATTACTTGTATGGTGTTCACGTAGATGTGTTCACAGACCATAAAAGCCTTTAGTATGTGTTCACCCTGAAAGAGTTGAATCTTCACCAGAGGAGATGGCTTGAGTTCCTCAAGGATTATGACATGAATGTGCTTTACCATCCTGGTAAGGCCAACGTTGTAGCAGATGCCCTTAGCAGACTATCTATGGGTAGTGTAGCACATGTGGAAGAAGAAAGAAAAATACTAGCAAAGGATGTTCACAGGCTTGCTCGCTTGGGAGTTCACCTTATGAGCATATCAGATGATGGTGTAATAGTTTAGAATGGGTCAGAATCTTCATTGGTAGTGGAGGTTATGGAAAAACAAGACAGTGATCCGATATTGCTTCAACTAAAGGGTGCAGTCCACCAGCAGAGAGTTGAGGTATTCTCCCAAGGGGGAGATGGTGTGTTTCGCTATCAGGGTCGATTATGTGTTCCTAAGGTGGGTGAGTTGAGATAGCAGATTCTTGCAGAAGCCTATAAATCTAGGTATTCTATTCTTCCAGGCGCCACTAAGATATACCGTGATCTGCGGGAGGTCTTTTGGTGGAATGGAATGAAGAGGGATATAGCAGGTTTTGTGCCTAAGTTCCCCAATTGTCAGCAATTGAAGGTAGAACATCAGAAACCAGGGGGTATGACTCAAGAGATCAACATTCCTACTTGGAAGTGGGAAGTGATCAACATGGACTTCATTACAGGTTTGCCTCGTACTCGCAGACAACATGACTCCATTTGGGTGATAGTAGACAGAGTTACTAAGTCTGCACGCTTTTTGGCTGTTAAGACTACATACTCGGCGGAGGACTACGCCAAGCTTTACATTAATGAGATAGTCAGGTTGCATGGGGTTCCTTTGTCTATCATCTCAGATAGAGGTCCTCAGTTTACCTCTCATTTCTGGAAGTCATTTCAGAAAGGTCTTGGTACTCAGGTTAATCTTAGCACAACGTTTCATCCACAGACGGATGGCCAGGCAGAGCGTACCATTCAGACCTTAGAGGACATGTTAAGAGCTTGTGTGATCGACTTCAAGGGTAGTTGAGATGATCACCTTCCTCTTATAGAGTTCGCCTACAATAATAGCTACCATTCCAGAATTCAGATGGTCCCTTATGAGGCATTGTATGGGCGTAGATGTAGATCTCCAGTTGGTTGGTTTGAAGTAGGTGAAACAGCCTTGATAGGACCAGATTCGGTTCATGATGCTATGGAAAAAGTGTAGCTCATTAGAGATAGACTTAAGACAGCCCAGAGTTGCCAGAAATCCTATGCAGATGTAAGGAGAAGGGACTTGGAGTTCCAAGTTGATGATTGGGTTTTCCTGAAAGTGTTACCTATGAAGCGGGTGATGAGGTTTGGCAAGAAAGGAAAGCTCAGTCCTAGATATGTAGGCCCTTACAAGGTCTTGAAAAGGTTTGGTAAAGTGGCTTACGAGTTAGAGTTGCCAGCAGAACTAGCAGCAGTGCATCCGGTCTTTCACGTTTCGTTGTTGAAGAAATGTGTGGGTGATCCAGCATCCATAGTACCTTTAGAGAGTGTGGCTGTGAAAGATTGTCTCACTTATGAGAATGTGCCAGTTGAGATTCTTGATCGTCAGGTTAAAGGTTGAGAAAAAAAAAAGTTGCTTCAGTTATGGTTTTGTGGAGGAGTCAGTCTGTAGAGGGAGCAACTTGGAAAGCAGAAGCAGCCATGAAGGCCAAGTATCCTCATCTCTTTTCTTCCGATTCCATTCCAAATTGAGGTAATAGTTCCTCTTCAGTTTTTCAGTAATTCATGCGTAGATTCAATCTTAGTATCATGTTCCTCCAGTTTGTACTTGCATTTTCAGCGTATTTGCATGTCCTTGGAACTCAGTTCAGTCAGAAATCAGTTTTCAGAAATTAGTGGTAGGGTTTGTAGCTCTTTCTCTCCATATTCATCTAGTTTAGTCTTCATTCGAGGATGAATTTTCCCAAGGGGGAGATAATGTAACACCCTGTATCCTAGACAGACCAGATTTTAGATTTGAGTAGCTACAGGTGCCACCGATGGGCACCACCTACGGACCGTAGGGTGACCCACGGTCCGTCCTGATGGTCCGTGGTTCAGCACCTGGAGCCCCTCCCAGAAAAGCCCAGAAAAATTATTCTAAGTCCAGACCTACGCCAGGACCTACGGACCGTAGGTCAGACCACGGTTCGTGGTCCAGGGCCATAGGTCGGACCCTAGATTTCTAGCCCAGAACTCCAGAAAATTCAGCAAGGCATGACCTACGGCCAGGACCTACGGACCGTAGTTCAGACCACGGGCCGTGGTCTAGGTCCGTGGATCGTGGCCTTCAGGTTTAAGCCCCGGACGCCACTCGACGGACGACCAGCACGGACCGTCGGTCTAGCCACGGTCTGTCAGTCTGGTTTGTCGGTTGACCCCGACAGCAGTTAAGTCAGGGGTCTTTTGGTCTTTTCCCTATGCGTTAGACCCCTAAACTACGTAGTTTTGGTCAGTTTAAGCCTAGTAACTTAGTTAGAACTTACCCTAGTCAATTCATTCTCCAAAATTTAGCAAACTCAGAGCAATAGGGGAGAAAGAGTCGACCAAACCTTTTCCAAGAATGCAACGAGTTTTCTTTAATTCCAGCCCCTAAATCGAATGATTTCTCCGTGGAATTCATCACCAGGTATGTGGGATTTCACTAGTGGGTTCCTTTCTCCCATTAGGTCCCTAGAATTCAGTCAGAATCTTGATTCCCTTGATATTATCTAGACCCAGGGTTTCTTGAATGTTAGAAATTGTTGGGTTTTAGCTGTTAGAATGATCCAAATCAGATTATCATGTTGTTGCTCAGTTTCTTGCATGAAATTCAGA